>JARFJB010002009.1:1620000-1747500 GCA_036346205.1 Vesta saturnalis
CAGTGTTGATTATCGTTTGGGAACTGTAATGTTCAAAATCTGTGTAGAGGAAACTGTTGTATAATGGGACAATTTTTTTCTAATTAATATTTTGAATAAAACTGATTGATTTCAAAATTGATTTTCTGTTGATCCATATAGAAATATCAAATGCAATTATAAAATGCAAAATATACGAAAAAAAATCATGGATGACTGAGCAATAAGCTATTCCCAGTATACACCAGATTCCCTTGATACCATGAACCATAAATATCGAAAACTATGTATTTGATAAATGAATATAAGTATCCTTATTGGTCATAAAAATGAGGAAATACTTCACAAAACTGTAAAAGTGTGAAAAACAAAAAGAATTTTTATACATTATAGACCTATTCTATATTATAAGGTGTAAGGTCAAAATTAAAAACACACTGCCTGGCAGCACGTTCAATGCCGCCCGTATTAACAGGTAGAGGAAGTTTAGTTATATAATCACTAGTAACAGTGTCCTCGTCCTTTTTTTCTGGAAATATAGATTTATTGTCAGCGGTCTTTTTTAAAAAACTAATCTGGTATTCACATCTGTCGACTTTCTCTACTTGACCTACATAATGTTTAATCGGTTTCTTTAAAGGGTATTGAACTATAACAAAATCGCTTTGGTTAATTTTTGAATCTGGTTCGATTTCGAACTCATCTGAAATTTCAGGGCTGTCATCACACAGATCTTTTAAGAGCACATCTTCTTCACTGTCGCTTGAGTCGTCGAATAGAGATTTCTTAACAACCTGAAGTCTGGCCTTTTGTAGTTTTTGGGTTTTTCTATTTTCTTTATCTATCTTCTCTTGTTCCTTCCTTTTCTTTTCTTCAATTATGGGTGTGTCTGTCAAAATTGTAGGAGTTACTTTTTTTCTTGTTTGAGTATTTTTTCTAATCACTGCTTTTGAATATGGTCTAGTGGTCTCCGGTGTAACAATTTTTTTCTCTAGACCTAATTAAGGTTCTACTATAGTATTGGAAGTGTCTAGTGCACTGATTGTTTCTACTGATGATTCCGCTATGGACTGATTAGGTGTCATCTCATCCCGATCACTTACAAATGAACTCAAAAAATCAGAGTCCTGAAAAACTTCTGAATTAAATGGGTAAATTCCAGTGTGTTGGAAACCTTAGTTATATTAGACGGCGTGAATGCTTGTACAAATGATTTGCCTGTTATCTCTGCTATATTATACAACGAAACTGGAATGCCAGGATGATTCATCATCCACTCGTCCATGGCTCTATTGTAGTAGCCTTTAAATGGCCCAAAGCAACTCAACATCGAGTGGTTGTAATCTGTGGCTGCAATGTGGCGGTAGAGTAACTAAAACTATTCCGTTAGCCTTACAAAATTGTAGCGCTTGCACATCGGTATGACTTTAGTGATTATCTAAAATTAAAAGAACTTTCTTGTCTTCTCCACACACTTTAAGGTTTCAGTAATATGCTTAAGGTATTGCAAAAAATTTGTTCCTGTCATCCAACTACTTGGATGTGCTGCACCCTTAGAACCAGGTGGTGCTCCATTAAGCATGTAAGATTTGAGATTCTTCCTCGGAAAAATAAAAAATGGTGGTACATATGAACCGTTTGCGCAGATAGTAGCGCACGTAGTGACTAAGGTCCCTCTTTCTGCACTTGTCACTTTTCCTATCTGACGCTGACCACATGGGGCTACAACTTTAGGAGGTCTGTGTACAGTTGTAACAGAAGTTTCATCACAGTTCAGAATTTGATTAACAATAAAACCATACTTAGCAATAACACTTCTTAGGTTGTTAAAAAATATGGCCACATTGTGTTTGTTGAAGCTAGTTGCCCGGCTCAAACTTGTGGCTTCTGGAGTTCTTAGGCTGATGTTGTGCCTGGCTCTAAAAAGCTTCAACCATTCTTCACCAGCAGCTTTATTTGTATTCCATGAATTTGGAACAGTTTTTCATTTTCAATAGCAAATCTATATGTAAAACATCTTGTTTCCTTAGCTGACAAACAGTAACACATGTGTGAAGCAGTTTTAAGGTATTCACTAAGAAGTGGTTCTTCTTCCTCGGAAAAAACTGTAGAAAAGCCATGCTTTCTTTTAAAATCGAAATACGGCTCATCTTCATTATTGTGATTTTTGTGTTTGATAACATATCTATGTAACACTGATTTGCTAACATTATAACGACTTGCAGCATCTCTTAATTTTGAGTGATCTTCTGTAACTACAAGCACTGCTTTCTGCATTTGCTTAGCAATATGGGCTTGCTTGCTTTCTTCGAACCCCTTTGCGGTTTTTCTGGGTCTTTTTTTGGCCCGGTTATTACGGGGTTGTTCATTTTCTGTAAACAAAAATAAAAGTGTAAAATACCTTATAATTAAACTAATATCACATTGAATTAAAGATTTATCTTTTTTGAATAGTGAAATAATAACTTTTGCAAAGTAGTCCCACTATACACCCTTTTTTCGTAATAAAACTATGCCCCATTATACAACAAATTTAAAAATCCCACTATGCAAACGGGTACGTCATTGGAAATATTTTCAATTTATATTTTACATGGTTGAAATTAATGGTAATACTGCAAAAACTTACCTTATTTTCACTCCAAATAACTAATTTAACCAATAAACACTAATAATATCCGATATATAATTATGGTATATCGTAGCAACGCATATTTCAAAAAAAAAATTACCACGTGTTTCTCTTGCTATTGACGATATTATACTGAAAGAATCGTATAAGGCAGGGTAATTGTGGTTATTAGTAGATGTCGCTAGGAGTAGGTGACGCTACAATTTATTGAAAATTGTATCCTTTTCTATTCGCGGGAAATTTGACTTGTCCCACAATGAAACCTGTCCCAGTACACAACAGTTTCCTCTACACCATTTTTATTGGTAAAATGGTCAATACTATTATCGCGGTTAGAAAAATCTAAATTTTATGGTTTCACAGTATAGGTCATCGTTTGTGGTCTGTAATGTCCAAAAGCTTTATTTATACGGGGTGTTACAAAAAAGTAGGCCAATCCGTTAACCACATATTCTTTGGACAAAATAAGGGGACTTTTTTTATGTCACTTTTCATTTGAACGCTTCCTTTTCGATATACAGGCTGGCAAACTTCACTTTTTAAAAGTGTATTTTTTTATTATCTCTGGTGTGTTTTAAGATATCGTTTTCAAATTTGGTGCAAATCTTACTCTTTTCTAAGTACACCTTTCGTATGATTTTAAGTAAAAAATTCAAGGAACTAATAGAAAAATAAGAGGGGTGTGGTAACCTTTAACCCCCCATTTTTTTCTGACGAACGCTTATGAACGTCGCATCCATTTTTTTTAGTAGTTTGATGATTTATCTAACTTTTTTGGCTCTTGTAAACTTTTGATTTGATATAATACGAAGTTGGATGCAATTAATGAAATTAAATGTTCGATGTGTCCACCGCCTTCGCGAATGCACCTTCTGGCTGTTTTTATAACTGAAAACCGAATATTTTGGAAAATATTCGGTTTCAATCTAAATACCTCTGCACCTTCTGCGATGCGATCCCTCAATTGATTTTGATTTATTATTGGAACCGTATAAACAAAATATTTTATGGATCCCCAAAAACTGAAGCCCGGTGGATTTAAGTCGGGGGAACGAGGTGGCCAATGAATAGGCGCATCCTGTCCCCGACCAATCCAGTGATTAAGGAAATATTGGTTCAAGTGGTTCCGAACATTATTGCCATAATGTGGTGGAGCTCCGTGAAGTTGAAACCACATATTTTGACGAATAGCTGTGGTACGTCATCAAGTAAATTTGTAAACTCATCTTGTAAAAAAAATAAAAAATGTTCGGCGTTTAAGTTTGGTGGACCTAAAAGAAAATTGTGTAAAAAACCTGGCCACACGTTTACTTTAAAATTTACTTGATGACTGGTCTCTACAAGAGCTCTTGGATTTTTATCTGGCCCAACATTGGTGTTCGTTAGATATTCGTTATACCATTTCGCGTAAAGGTAGCTTCATCCGAAAATAAAATGGATCTAGCAAACCGGCGGTTACGGTTATTTTCATTACAGAGCCAGTTGCAAACAATGTTTCTTGTCTGAAAATCTTGCGGCAATAAGTTCTGTACTCCATGCACATGATATGGATGTAATGAGTGATGTTTTAAAATTATATGCATGTCTATCGAATTTATTTCATTTCCAATCTGGCGAGCTATAATCCTAGTACTAGTACCCAGATTTCGTTCAACTATTTGCAAAATTTGTTTTTCTTGATTTGGTGTAATTTACGTGGCCGTCTACATGTTCCTATTCGTTGTTGTTTGAATTTTTCAGTGTCTCTTAGGAGGCGTACTAAACTTAAGAAAAATTTTCTTTTTGGGTTATACCGATTTGGATACATTTCTGCATAACGCCTTGAAGCTAAACTAGCATGAGAATCACATTTTTCTAAAGTGAGAATGATTATTCAAAATGTACAATCTAGAGATTTTATTTGAAATATTACCAATAGTTAAAATCATATTAGTCATTTCAGAAAATTCCAAAATATTATCTCTATTGGCCATACCTTATTATTCAGTTTAGCGTTTGAACTCAATAGTTTTACAGCGATTAATTTGACAAACATTTGACAAGACGTATAAAAAATATTAGATTTTCAATTATTTAAAAAAATAAAAAGGTGGACGCATCGAACATTAATTTTTTTTTGTATGCGACGTAGTATTGAATTATTAACTCAACTAATTGTTTTAAGCCATCATTATGGATTTATTTTTAACTAAGCTTCTATGGGTAACAGTTACAGAGTCGGTTAAATTAGCAATATTGGGCAGAATTTCAAGACCAATCAAATGACATTTTGAGTTTTGATCAGTGTTGCCAACTTTCGTAGTTATTTAGAAAAAACTAAAAATGAGCCGAATTTTCAAACTCAAATATCTTTGAAACCGTTGCAAATAAAGCTAAAACACAAGAGAAGTAATTGACAGATATTGTAACGAACTTTAAGATAAGCCTATTTTTAAATTTATTTTGCATAATAAATAATAATAAATCAAAATCAATTGAGGGATCGCATCGCAGAAGGTACTGAGGTATTTAGAATGAAACCGAATATTTTCCAAAATATTCGGTTTTCAGTTATAAAAAGAGTCAGAAGGTGCATTCGCGAAGGCGGTGGACACATCGAACATTTAATTTAATGATTTGCATCCAACTTCGTATTATAATTATTAGCACAATTGATTGTTTTAAGTTATTATTATCAATTTATTCTGATTAATAAAATAAAAAAATTGTTAAAAAAATCGCAACACCTAGTCAAATAACTAAAAGTATGTCATAAAGGAAGCATCAAATCAAAAGTTTACAAGAGCCAAAAAAGTTAGATAAATCATCAAGCTACTATAAAAAATGGATGTGACGTTCATAGGCGTTCGTCAGAAAAAAATGGGGGGGTTAAAGGTTACCACACCCCTCTTATTTTTCTATTAGTTCTTTGAATTTTTTACTTAAAATCATACAGAAGGTGCACTTAGAAAAGAGTAAGATTTGTTCCAAATTTGAAAACGATATCTTAAAACACACCAGGGATAATAAAAAAATACACTTCTAAAAAGTGAAGTTTGACACCCTGTATATCGAAAAGGAAGCGTTCAAATGAAAAGTGACATAAGAAAAGTCCCCTTATTTTGTCCCAAAGAATATGTGGTTAACGGATTGGCCTACTTTTTTGTAACACCCTGTACATCAAATGATCAAGAACAAAAGTTTACTGTTTCACTGTGTTGCATATCGTTAGAGACCTGTGATGCAAGATCTTCGCACCAATTTTATTGGGAAAACTGCCCAAACCATGGCTTGCAAATACGTATAATAATAATAATAGGCTACAAAGTTGATGTCTCGCAAAACAAAGTGACGATTTCGCATAACCTATTATATCGTAATAATAATGAATAATAATTGTGAAAGTTTGCATTTTCATAATACACCCAACTATTTGTAGTGATCGTTGCAAATAAAATTACGTTTGGCAAAAACAAAGGTACGTCATTTATTAAGAAAAATCCTGACGTTAAATAGAGCAATTAAGATAAGGGTTAACGAAAGGGCTTTAGAAAAGAGGGATGATTACAAAAACTTCCTCAAAGATAATAAAACTAGCATTATACTCGTAGTAAAATGACGATTAGTATAATTTTCTTAGCAGTCGTAATGACTGCTATCTATAACGAAATAATACCTGTAATTATTAATAAATTATATTTAAAAAAAATGTAATTTTCGTAATGGCATCCTCGCTTTTGATATACTCAAAGCATTTGTCGAAATTGCATTGTAAGCATCTTTTTAGTTTTTGTTGAATTATGAATCTACTTACATTAAAATTTAGCATAATATAAACTGGAAATCTGTTTGATCTCTTTGAAATTGAAATTACGTATACGATATACATTGAAGTAGGTAAGAGAGCCCTGCTATCATCAAAAAGGTTTTTATTCAAATTTTCTACTGAATAAAGCAGTTATTTAAGATTATACGAATTGATTAAACACATTGTATCGTTACCTTCTCCAAAAAGATGACCTTTATAGATGTAAAAATTTAAGAATTATGTGAATAACGTTGAATAAAAGGCCAATGGCCATTCGGCATTGAGTTAATAAGTAGTTTAGAGATCTATTATAATTCGTATTGTGCAGGCTATTTATAAATTTGTTTGTTTAGCCGATTTATCCATTTGACGCTGAGCCTATGGCCTTAGGTTTTCATAAGATTCGATTTAAATATAATTGTAGGACCAGTACTAATTACACTTATAAAACTAACTTAATTTTTACTTTTAGTCTTCATTCATTTATTTCGCTAGTGTTCTTGAAACTGAGTACATACGTTTATATATGAGTATTTGTAAAATTAACTCTCAACAGTATAAAACGGTAATTGGATGAAATTTATCCATATCTAATTACAAATTAAAGTGAGATTGAATTGTGTTGGTGAAATGTTGAAGAGGTGTGCAATACAAGCGATATCGAAGATCGATTACAATTTAAAATGGGTTACATGAGGGAATGAGTGTATAACATGGATCACGGGTATTTACACAACTTTTCACCTTTTCATTATTCATTTAATCGTAATTTAAAAATTCATTATATATTAAGTAATTATAACAATTATGTACGTGTAATATAAGCAAGAATGTTAGGATTGTAGTGGCCTATTGTGCGTAGCTGATCGCCCGAAACTTTATTCTTTGTGCAAGTTCAGAATAACAATAGAGTTGGTATCCCCACTTGGCCCAAACTAAATAAAAATATGAAAATGTAAACCATTATTACACATACTAAAATACTTCTGTATTTTGTGCAATTTAAACGTTTTGATAACACTTACAGTTATCCTCGTCAATAGTAATATTATCTTTCAAAATTGTTAAAACAGTTTTGTGAAATTTTAAAAATTGAAAACGCAAACATAATTTTGCCATTAATATAACAGTTTGATAAACGTATAAAACCAACTATGGAATACAATTTTAGTAAAGAATAACTAGATCATTAATATATTAAATGCTGCTAACTGCCTTGAAGATCAGAACACCCTCTAACGGTCGAAGGCTAACAGTGAAAAATGTGCTGAAAAATAATTGTTGTATCCTTTGGAAAATATATTCAATAGTTTCTTTTAGAGGGGCTGTTGTAGAAAGTGAAACAACCTCAAACCTGGCCATTATATCACCTTCTTCAATTTTGAAATTATGTATTTTTTCAATGAAATCTGCAGAATTTTTAATATAAACCGTAAACTGAGGATACTTTAAATCCTTGGTATACTTTGTTCGAAACTTCCATTTTAATATAACCGACGCGGTTTCCCATTAGGCAATCAACATACCGTGTCAGTTGACCTTTGCGGGAACAGGTAGTACAGCGAGCATTGTACGTAGTGCGAAGGGCATAAACCATACGCGTGTCGATACGGTGAGTGATTGTTTATCAGTAAATATTTGTATTACTGTGAAAAACTTCGTAACTACACAAGTAAGTATATATATTTATGCATATTTTCTGCGTTGTCAGATATATATTTCAAGGCACCATCCGTCCATTAATATTTTGTTAGGTTAGTTGTCTAGAATTGTATCTTTGTAATGTTTTTCTTTTTTTTTTAGAAAATATGCCTCGCAAATACAAGCGTCTACTTGGACATAGGTCACCGTGATTATTCGAGTGAAGAGTTAGAAGAGCCGAAGGAAAACATAGCTGAAGGCACACTTACTACCCGTAAAGCCTCGAGGCAATTTTATTCCTTTTGAAACGTTGCAACAAATATAAAGGCAAGCATCAGGTCAACCCACCGTTTTTACCCACCAGCTATACTGAAATCAGCAGCAAAAAAAAACGAAGAAAAGGTCACATATTTCATTCCCTCCCCAAGGGGGAGGGCGTGCTATTTGAGCTTTCCAAGCTCCTTTAGCCACAATCATGGATTCCCTGCATACATGCATACATTACGTATATACGCATGGTGAGGTTAAGAATGGGTATGGGAAGGATAGGATCGGAAGAAACGGAGTTAGGGTTTTGAGGGGGAAAATACTACCTCAGCATTCGCCTAAGTAGCCGCACAAGATGTGCTTATCTGCAGTGACCATGTGTATGAGAAAAACTCCCTGAAAAAACCTCATTCAATGTAAACGGCAACGGCAGCAGCCAAATGTGCGGATTGGGGGTTTTCCTTATCAATGATGGATGTTAGATTAATGACAAAATATCACTTAGATCGAAAAGGGAAAAATATAAATAATTTACCAGGAGTCGATTGGACCTATAGTTTATTAAGTAGACACAAAGAATAAGGACAACGAATTGCTACCACTATAAAAAGGTCCACAGCTTCAGTTTCAAGAGCAACGCTGAATCAGTTTTATAGTAATTTAGAAATCACGTTAGAAGATTTTCAAACACCGATATCTTTAACTATGATGAGTCGAATTTATCAGACGATCCAGGAAAAAACGCGGTATTTATCGTGGAGTAGCAAATATCCCGAAAAAAGTAATGAACTACTCAAAAAGTTGTACGACGGTCATGAGATATGGTTCCGCAGATGGGACATTGTTGCCACCGTACGTAGTGTACAAGAACCTCCATTTGTATGACTTTGGGATAGCAAATGGCTCGCGTGTACTTCCTGGTTGTGACAAGTCATGTTGTTATTTGGGGACCAGATATCCAAAGAACAGACCGGGTAACATTTTGCGATTGGTTCACAACATGCTTCTTACCTCACGCCAAACGTTTGAATAGCAGAAAATCCTTAATAGACGATAATTTATCATCTCACATTGATACACACAAATGTGTGTTGAAAACGATTTTATATGTTTCGTGCCAAATTCAACGCATTTGTGCCAGCCTTTAGATGTAGGCTTCTTTAGGCCAATGAAAGAAGCATGGAGAGCTACATTGACAGAATTTAAATTACAAAATCTACGACTAAATACGGTCCCTTAGGACATGTTTCCTACTCTTTTAAAAAAAGTCTTATAAGGATGGATGCAGTGACTCTACGATCCAACAATAATAACAGTATTGCTGACATCTCTGCTATCAATAGAAACTTAATTAGCAGTTTCCGTGCCACCGGTATATTTCCATTTGATCGGCAACAAGTTTTTAAGCAGGTCACAATAACCTGTAGAAGTTAGTCCAACGACTGGGGTAGAACATGCGCTGACATCTTTGCTCAAAAAACAACGATTCGGAGAAACACCTCGTCCTCAAAGGAACAAAAAAAGGATTAGACGTTCCACCTGGCTGTAGTATCCCGGAAAAGTAATGAACTACTCAAAAAGTTGTGCAACGGTCATGATATGTGGTTCAGCAGATGGGACATTGTTACCACCGTAGTGTACAATAGCCTCCATTCGTATGCAAAGAAAATGGACCGAGTAGGCTTCTTTGTTGTGACAATCCATATTGTTCTTTAGGGACCAGATATAATCGCACGGCATCTGAGTGAATTGACGGGGTAACATTTCGCGTTTGGTGTACCTCACGCCAAACGTTTGGATGGCAGAAAAGTTTCAATAGGCGATAATTTATCATCTCGTATTGATACAGACGTTTTGCAAATGTGTCTTGAAAATAAAATAGATTTTATATGCTTAGTGCCAAATTCAACCCATTTGTGCCAGCCTTTAGATGTAGGCTTCTTTAGGCCAGCGAAAGAAGCATGGAGAGCTAAATTGACAGAATTTAAATTATAAAATCTACGACTAAATATGGTCCCTAAGGACATGTTTCCTACTCTTTTAAAAAAAGTCTTAACAGGATGGATGCAGTGACTCTACGATCCAACAATAATAACAGTATTGATGACATCTCTGCTATCAAGAGAAACTTAATTAGCAGTTTCCGTGCCACCGGTATATTTCCATTTGATCGGCAACAAGTTTTTAAGCGGTTGTCACAATAACCTGAAGAAGTTAGTCCAATGACTGGGGTAGAACATGCGCTGACATCTTTGCTCAAAAAACAACGATTCGGAGAAACACCTCGTCCTCAAAGGAACAAAAAAAAGGATTAGACGTTCCACCTGGCTGTAGTATATCTACAGCAATCCAGATTAATGATAACGAAGAAACTTTTGATAACAATGATAACGATGTTAGCGAAATATCCCGAAAAAGTAATGAACTGCTCAAAAAGTTGTACAAAGGCCATGATATGTGGTTCATCAGATGGGACATTGTTACCACCGTAGTGTACAATAGCTTCCATTTGTATGCAAAGAAAATGGACCGAGTAGACTTCCTTGTTGTGACAATGCATATTGTTCTTTAGGGACCAGAGATATAATCGCACGGCATCTGAGTGGATTGACGGGGTAACATTTCGCGTTTGATATACCTCACGCCAAACGTTTGGATGGCAGAAAAGTCTCAATAGGCGATAATTTATCATCTCGTATTGATACAGACGTTTTGCAAATGTGTCTTGAAAATGAAATAGATTTTATACCCTTAGTGCCAAATTCAACCCATTTGTGCCAGCCTTTAGATGTAGGCTTCTTTAGGCCAATGAAAGAAGCATGAAGAGCTAAATTGACAGAATTTAAATTACAAAATCTACGCCTAAATACGGTCCCTAAGGACATTCCTACTCTTTTAAAAAAGTCTTAGCAGGATGGATGCAGTGACTCTACGATCCAACAACAATAACAGTATTGATGACATCTCTGCTATCAAGAGAGACCTAATTAGCAGTTTCCGTGTCACCGGTATATTTCCATTTGATCGGCAACAAGTTTTTAAGCGGTTGTCACAATAACCTGAAGAAGTTAGTCCAACGACTGGGGTAGAACATGCGCTGACAGCTTTGCTCAAAAAACAACGATTCGGAGAAACATCTCGTCCTCAAAGGAACAAAAAAAGGATTAGACGTTCCACCTGGTTGTAGTATATTTGGTGTACCTCACGCCAAACGTTTGGATGGCAGAAAAGTCTCAATAGGCGATAATTTATCATCTCGTATTGATACAGACGTTTTGCAAATGTGTCTTGAAAATGAAATAGATTTTATATGCTTAGTGCCAAATTCAACCCATTTGTGCCAACTTTTAGATGTAGGATTCTTTAGGCCAATAAAAGAGCTGCATTGACAGAATTTGCTTCTTACTATTTTAAAAAAAAGGTATTAACATGATGTATGCAGTCACTCCACCATCCAACAAAAATTACAATATTGATGACATCTCTACTATCAAGTGAAACCTAATTAACGGTTTCGGTGCTATCGGTATATTTCCATTTGATCGGCTACAGCTTTTTAAGCGGTTGCCACAATAACCTGAAGAAGTCAGTCCAACGACTGAGGTAGAACATGTGCTGTCAGCTTTGCACAAAGATCAACGACTCGGATAATCACCTCGTCCTCAAAGAAAGAAGAAAAGATTAGACGTTCCACCTGGCTGTAGTATATCTACAGCAGTCCAGATTAATGATAACGAAGAAAGTTTTGATAGCAATGATAATGATGAGCCTCTTTCCACACGAGTGAAACCAGTGAATAGCAATCACTGAGCTTCGACTTTAGTTAACGGTGACGATGAAGTAGTCTCAGTCTCAAAAGAAACGGCCAAAGAAAATAATACTGATCATCACACTAGCAGTCATTGCAGAAGAGCATGGCATGCAAGAAACTAATGAAACTAATTGTCAAATTGGTCAGTGCACTTTGGTAAAATTTGTATTTGGTATCGGTTATAGTCTGTTACGCAGCTTTGCTGAAAACAGTACCCTTCATTGTAATTCAACTCAGTCTATTTATAATGGTAATACACCTTCTGTTTCAAATCAAGACATTAAAGCTGAAAGCTGAAATGGTCATTTCAATTAACAAAAACATTCAACGTATATTTGAACGGGAATGCTCAGTTTGCTCATTTACATCAGCAATGCGTTGTAGAAATTTCCATCGATCGTACCAAATGGGAAAAATCTACATTTTGCTACATGGCTTCTAAACTCTGGAATGATCTTCCTAGTTCCTGTTTTCCTCTCGATTATGACATGAAAAAATTTAAGGTAGCCGTTCATAGACATCTCTCGGCAATTCAATATCCAATGGGGCTAATGTTTTCAACGCTTGTCGCACGCTACCAATACTAAATGCCCCAATAAGATTTGGAATATATTACGTAAACTTGGAGTCGTGAAAAATAAACCTGTCGGGCGAATTAAATGTACTTTTACTAAAGAATTCGTGTTTACAGTAATAACATCTTCAGACGTTTTTAATGCTATCTCCGGAATTCGTTCAGTGCTGGAATTGATAGTATAAGTACTAATATGTTAGTTCTATTTTTTCCTCATATAGTTGATCATTTAACATACATCTACAATTTTTGTATTCAAGATGCTGTTTCCATCTATTTGGGAAACAAGCAATTGTTTGTCCTATTCCTAAAAAAAGTTCAGTAGATTCATTAAACGATTTAAGACCTATTAGTGTGCTTCCAACAGTGTCAAAAGTCCTTGAAAAAATCATGAGTCAGCAAATTAAAGAACATATGCATACATCCTTCCGCCTAATCAATCTGGCTAGCTGCAATTCCGTACTAACATTGATTGTAGACGATATTTTAAATGCCTGGGATAGTAATAAACTAACAGGACTGGTTTTGTTAGATTTTACAAAAGCGTTTGACACGATTTCGCATCGCATGTTGCTGGCAATATTACAACATATTGGCTTTAGTGACTGTGCTAAAGAATTACTTGTTGCTTAGATTTCAAGCTGTACGCTATGATGGCAATCTATCAAGTAATTACTGGTGTCCCACAAGGTTCCATTTTAGGGCCTCTTCTATTTTCAATATATATTTCTCATTTTAGTGAAAAAGTTATTCACTGTTCATCTCATTTTTATGCTGATGAGACACAGTTATATACATGTCGTTTAATTCCTCTGAACTTCACACAAACTAAATTCAGACATTGACACCTTATTTATCTATGAGAGATGGCCTTACAATTAATCCAACCAAGACTGCCTTAATTATTTTTAGTCCTAAGAAACTACGAAACGATTCTGTTAATAACATTCACTTAACAGTAATGGGAAATGTAATAAAACCCGTTGATGAAGTAAAAAACCTTGGGTTAATGATGTACTCAGCCTTGAAATTTACTACATACATTAACAAATGTATTAGTCTGGCATATATGAATCTAAAGCTTCTATACCCTCATAGACACTTACTCAACCGTAAAACCAAGAAAAAGCTTTTTATTTTATGTGGCCAAATTATATAATTCAATTCCTCTTTTCAGGATACATTTGTAGTATTTAAAGAACAGTTATTTTATTATATGTTTGACAAGCAATGTTTAAATTGATTTTCTTTTCATTTTCTCAATATAATCCAATTAAAAAAGTATGTGGATTTGTTTATTTTATGGCATGTGATACATCTATATTTTTTTCATTATTGTTCATTATTTGTATTATGTCAAGGGTTAAGTGGTAGAGTAGAAATTGACAGAATTGTCAATGTTTCTGAACTTCCCCTTGCGGTTCAAAATTGTATTGTATTTTGAATAAAGATATTATTATTATTACAATGGTGTTCCACAATTTCCTTTATATAATTATTATTACGCGTTTCAATATAACATGTCTTATTATCAAGAGAAAATATGTAACTAAAATAATAACAAATAGTCATGGTAACGCATCATTAAGGTAATACAGCAAGCTTGATGTAAGTTATAATTCTGTATTTAAAATATCTGTTAAAGGTGAGGGAGATCAACCTTTTCGTTCATTAAAGGTACTTCCTGTTTATGTTTAAAAATTTCCAATGCTCCCAAAACATCTAATTGTCCTTTTCATTAAAAAAATGTAAAAATTTAGTGTTGTTTTGTGAAGTTATAAGATGATTCTTTACTATTAAATGTTTGGCATAATTTGATTTGTCAGTGTGCTTATATTTGTAACATCTAATGTGTTCTTTGAATCTAATATCAAAGTGCCTACGTGTTTATCCTTTATAAGCAGATACAACGTAATTTGCAGATCAATTTATACATACCCGACTTCAAAATGTCGTTAGTTGAATCTTTGGCATTAAATAAACATACTTCTTGCTCTTTTGTAATACGTGAGCTATTTATTCTGATATTTTCCCAAAATATGGGACTTATGTGTATTTATTTTCTGTCGGTTCTGGGTTAACTGGGTAAATGTCTTCCATAGATAATTTTTACTCTTTATTTTTAAGTAAAGTGTCGATTATATTTGAAATGTAATCTTGCTCTATGTAATAATAATCTATATGCAGCTAACTTGTGTGATTTATGAGGACGTGAATCTTTTGGACTTGTAATGTCTGTTATGTGTAGGTTTTCTGAATATGCAGAACTCAAACTGGTTCTGTGTATTAATTTTTGTTTCCTTCTAACCGATTTATTTTGTTCTTTCTCTGATATAAATTTTATGATGGGATGTAAATTGTTAATATTCATTAAAAACGCATCAATGAAATCTGATGAACCATCAAAACTTGCTAAAATATCAACATAACGAAGCCAAAATACAATCTTATCAGAAACATTTAATGCAAAAATTTAATCTTCTAAATTATTCATAAAGATGTTAGCTAAAATGGGCGAAATTGGACTGCCCATTGGTAAACCATTTTTTTTCAGATAAATCGTATTATCAATGTGATTAACACAGAGATCAAATAATTGAATTAACTCCATTCTTTTCTTTATTATTAGTGGCATCGACTTCTGTGATCATTAGCCGCACCATTCGAATTTTTTATTAACCCTAGAATCACACCGTGGGGTTTCCGGCGACCCGTCGCTACAAAGAAGTTGTATTACGCAGACGCCAGGGTACGAATGGGGGTTACGAGTTTATTTACCTTTATTCTAGTGTATGTAGCATTAGTGTGTATAAGTGTCGTTTAGTTGAATTGAATATTTATTTTTATAAGTTGACCTTTGTGTGACATGGTTGTATACAACCCCACGGTGTGATTCGTGCGACAGAAAATTCTCTTAGGTAATTTTTTGTATTTGTGTTAATTTTTAGATACTTTGTGAATGTTTTTTGTTTTAAGCTGTAACAACGTCATACAATTCCAAACGACCTCTGATTGATGCAGAATTGGCCCGTTATTGGGAAGAAGAACATGTTAGTGATGAAGATGGAAATGTTTCAATTTTTGAAGTCGAAGAGAGCGAGGAGGAGGACTGCATTATAACGGACGATAGAGAGGAAAATGAACTGGACGCAGAATCCGAAACGGAAGATGATGTGCCTCAAAGGAAAGTAGTATATGGTAAAAATGGACATAAATGGTATAAAACATCGAGTAGTTCGAATAATTCAAGAACGCCTAAGAAATATCTTGTGATTCGTCTACCTGGTTCTAAAGGTGATGCTAAAATTGTAAAGACCGTAAAAGAGACTTGGAAATTATTGATAACTGATGAAATGGTGGACAAAGTTGTCTTGCATACAAACCAAGAAATCGAGCGACAGAAAATAAAGTATAAAAATGCATGTCTGAGTTATTTAGTTTCTACCCACGCAACAGAATTACGTGCTTTGTTTGGTCTGCTATATCTAAGCGGAGTTCTGAAAGATGCCCATCTTACAACTATTGATATGTGGTCCAAAGTGCTAGAACCACCACAGTTTAGGTCCACAATGAGCAAAATTCGTTTTTATTTCTTAATTAACTGCCTTAGATTTGACGACAAGACTACTCGCCCTGAACGAGTCGTTAATGATAAGTTCTCAGCAATTAGAGAAATTTGGGGTACTTTCATCAGTAATTGTAAATCTAATTATGTTCCTTCGGAATACGTAACAATTGATGAGCAACTGTTAAGTTTTAGAGGAAGATGCCCCTTCAAGATGTACCTGCCCAGTAAACCAGACAAATACGGGATAAAAATTGTAATGATGTGTGACGCCAAAACTTCTTATATGTCTTCTGCAATTCCATACTTAGGAAAAGAGAGAGATTCTGATAAACCTATTCCAACCCAATATGTTTTACAGTTGTCAGAAGATATTCAAGGAAGCAACCGAAATATAACCATGGACAACTGGTTTACATAATACTCACTGGCCAATAAATTAGCTAGTAAAAAACTTACTATGGTTGGAACAATGCGGAAGAATAAACCAGACATTCCAATGCAGTTACTTGAAACTAAAGGCCAACCGGTTTCTTCTTGCCAGTTGGTATTTGATGAAATATCAACATTAGTTTCGTTTGTTCCTAGAAAGAAAAAGAACGTAGTGCTGCTGTCGACAATGCACGATCAACGATTAATCGACGCTGAGTCAAATAAGCCTGAAATTATCCTGTTTTATAATAGCACCAAAGGTGGTGTTGACACCTTTGACCAGCTGTGCCATTCTGCAACGGTCGCAAGAAAAACTCGTAGGCGGCCATTACGAATATTTTATGGGATACTTGACGCCGCAGGAATTAACTCATTGGTAATTCACAAGTTCAACGAGTTGGACCAAAAGAAGCGACTACTTGAAGAAGCTTGCTTTTGCATTAGTGGAGAAGCCCCTCACGACAAGAGTTAACTCTCAACGACTTCCTAAAGAATTACGTATGTCTATAAGAGGAATTCTTGGAATTGAAGAAGAAATTCCAGCTAGGGCAGCTTCTTCCAAACCAGAACGATGTGAAAAAAGATCGAAAGGAGCAGACGTTGTGTGCACTTTGTTCAAGAAGTCTTTGTTCGGAACATAGGCTTAGTATTTGCCAAGACTGCGAAAAAGAAATAAAATAAAATTTTTAAGTGACTTCTTTAGTTTTTTTTAGTTGTTTATTTAAACTTTAAAGTTACAATTTACTTTTCTTAAATTTTATAGAGTTTTTGTAAGTTGTTACCAAGAAGATAGAATACGATTTTTGTATGTTATTTTTACATGTTTTCTATTTTTCCAATTTTTTATTGACTTATAGTTTTAAGAGTGCAATATATTTTTTTTTGTTTTGATATAGTCCATTATATGTACAAAACAAACTACCAGTGTTTTATTGATCGTATAAGGCCAAAAACGATTTTTTAAGTATGGCAACCCCACGGTGTGATTCATGCCCAAATCCTTCACGGTGTGATTCTAGGGTTAATCAACTTATTTCGGACATTCCTTAACAGTGTGGTTAACATTCAAAACGGTACCACATCCAACACACTCGGGTTGCAAATCACCACTCGTTAAGTATCCGTTAGTCAAGTTTACGTGACCCGATCTAAATCTACACAGCACCACTTGCTCTTTTCGTAGAAGGTTATTACTATAGCTCGGATGTCCAATGAGAGGTTGAAATGGTCGCAGGTAAGTATGACGCTCTTCCCATGCGTCTTGAAACTGTCGTCGAATCTTTTCTATGCTGTATATTTTAACGCCGCTTAGATTGCAGATTTTAGCAACTTCAGCGTGAAGTCCTACCACTGCCTCTTTGACTAAAGCATCAATTTCTTCATTACCTGTGACTGTGACTGGGGATCTACATGAAAATGATTTGCTTTTTAGCTGTTTTAAAAGTACTTGCTATAGGTATATCGGAAATAATTTTGTCCTCCGTGAATGGCGTTTATATATCTGACAGAACCGATAACGAGTCTGTGCATATCAAAAATTAGTTACTCTTCTCCGCAGTGCATATTTTAAGCTCTGTTAGCATGCAGAAGAAGGCAGAGGTTTTGCTAGAACGTGTAACGATATGGCCATGCTTAACAGCACATCCTATCGCATTCTGGGTCTTGAACCCATCGGTAAACGTTACGTGATATCCGACGAATCTATTGACAATCTCAACGATAACCTCTTTATTGTTGCCGGAGAAGACTCTTCATTAACGTGTAGAGTGTTAGGCAGCCAGGGTTCAAATTAGCGGTAACACGGTAAATATATTTCCTTTTCAGGTATGTTTATTTCCCCTACTATAACTGATGACCTAAACGATGAGGATCTGTGACATTTTGGTTCCATCCTATATTTATCTTGAAATGTATTTTTCTAGTAAGTGAACAAAATTTAATGTTTTTACCTTTTAACCTACATAAAGGTATAGAAGGTTATGCAATCGACTTTTTTTTCACTATCGCTAAATCTTATTAGCTCATTTTACAACTTTTGGCCAAGATTCACCAAGATCATCCATGATGCGGACCCAATCTGCGTATTGGATTAGCTACTTTTCAGTCAAACATGGAGTGTCGATTTGGAAATTTAGGAGATTTAGCGCTATGGAGTCGGGATTGGCCGACTAATCAATGAATGTCATTAGAGAAGAAAATCATATTGATAGATCTATACATGACAAAGTTCCTGTGTTGGAGGACCCGTGTTTAGGATCCCCACATCATATCTTACTAAAAACTCACTCATCATACGTCCTGAACAATTCGTTTTACTAGATCCCCATAGCTGATTATCCGCATTAAAATCTCCTAACAGTACGAAAGGATCCGTCATCTGGGCTTTCAAATCGATGATATCTGAGTCCAATCAGGGGAAGATAGGTATACAGAACAAATTGTTAGTTTAAACGGTATTTCCACATTTGTAACTAATTCAAAGTTATTATTAAATAAAAAAATTATTTAATAAAGGCATATATTCTTGAGGGGGTATTTTAGAAAACATACTAGTAACATCAAAACTTACAAGTACATTATGTAGTGGTAATCTTATGTTTTGTAGTTAGTAATTAGTTCTAAAGAATTCGTAGTAGAATGTTTTGATTTGTACTTGAAATTGTTTATTATATGTGTTTTGTAACTGTGGTTTCATATTAGTTTAGTTGATCGGCCGATCAAGTTAACTAATATGAATCCACAGTTATAATACAGAATTAGTAATTCAGTACGGCCCCGAAGTCACACAATAATGCCCATCAACTCAACTAATCTAAATTGTTTGTTATTATGTGGTTTAGTTCATTTATTTGATATGATTAGCTGCTTGAATGCAATGTCTAATGGACATATTTGGTTTGCGGATTCGTATGAGACCGTATAGTTTTGGTCTTGTATAGAATTAGTTGTTTCTCTAAATTTGTAAAGCAGTTTTGTAAAGTTTGTCTCACATCTTTTTGAAGCTTTCTACATATAATCTTTTGAAATAAATACCTAAAATCTTACCTTTATAATATGTTTTGATGTTACTAGCATGTTTTCTAAAATATCCCCTTAAGAATGTATGCTCTTATGAAATAAGTATTTATGTAATAATAATGTTGAATTAGTTACAAGAATGGGGTTAATTGAATTATTTGATCTCTGTGTTAATCAAAATTATTTGACATTCGATAATAAGATTTATCTACAAAGAAATGGTTTACACAAGGGTAAACCAATTTCGCCCATTTTAGCTAATATCCTTATCGATAATTTAGAAGATCAAATTTTTTGAATTAAATGTTTCTAATAAGATTGTATTTTGATTTCGTTATGTGATACTTTGCATACATAAACTTTAACTAGAGAAGGAAAAAAATAATTTGGTAGATTTAAACATAAAAATGAATACACAGAACAAGTTTAAGTTCTCCATATTCAGAAAACTTTCACATACATACAATTTCAAAAGATTCATGGCACCATAAAACACATAGTTAGCTGCATATAGATCATTAGTATATAAACCAATATCTTTACTATTAAACCAAACAAATTTCAATAAAGAAATATCAATCATAAAACAAATTACACAAGCAAACGGTGACATTTCAGATTTAATCGACACCTTAGTTAAAAATCAAGAGTACAAATTCTCTGTCAAAAACATTTACCCAGTTAACACAGAGCCGACAAGATAAATGTTTATCAATTTCATAATCTGAAAAAATATTAGAAAAAGGAGTTCACATATTTAAAAAAAAAACAAAAAATACAAAGTAGTTTTCAAAACTAATACCAGTGTTCCTAAACGTTTATTTAATGTTAAAGATTCAACTAACAACATTTTAGAGTCCGGTATTTATAATTTGAACTGCACATCTTGTAATTCTGTTTATATTGGACAAACACGTAGGAACTTTGATATTATGTACCAAGAACACATTAGATGTTACACAGACAAATCAAATTATGCCAAACTTTTAACAGTAAATAGGCACCTTATGACTTCTTCACAAAGAAATATTAAATTTTTACATTATTGTAATAAAAAAGACAAATCAGATGTTTTTGGAGCATTCGAAATTTATAAACATAATCAAAACGTACCTTTAATTAACGAACAGCTTGATCTTATAGAATCGCCTTTAATAGATATTTTAAATACAGAATTATAATTTATATCAAGTTTGCTATTCACCCTTATGATTTGTTACCATAACTACTTGTTTGTTATTTTACTTATATACTTTCTGTTGATAATGATACAAACAAATTGTGGAATTATACTGTGTTTAAAGCATTAGTGCTATTATATAATTTTTTACTAATTAATTGCACCATTTTTACTAAAAACCAAAAGAAAAGTGTTAATAATAACACTGTAACAATAATTTCCCGCCTATAAATACACAATGTGTAGAAGGGGGGCACCAGAGGACAAAATGGAGTGGGGAAGTCACTCCCACGTGGCCGTAGCCATTTCCCACCCCTATTTTGAGGGCTTCTTTTCGGGGGCCTTTTTCAACCCCTAGACGGAATTTTCAACCCCTTGATGGTATTTTTACCCTAATTAGTGACCTTTGAGGGTGGGACCGGCTTCTTCGCGGGTGAGATTTTCAACCCCTTGATGCAATGTTCTCTCTTTTGATGGTATTATAACTCCTAATTAAGGCCTTTTTGGTTGTATTAAGGGCCCTTTTGTCAGTTCACCCTAAGTTTAGGAGCGTGTAACGGGTGTGGTGATGGGAACGTGACATTTTCACCCTAATTAAGGCTTTTTTGACAGCCCCCGGAGGGTAGGTAAATGCACGCGCATGCAGTGTTGTGATTGGAGGGCGTGAGGGTAGGTCGCACCCCCAGGTTTCTGATTGGTCTATAGACTCTGCCCCCCGATTTCTGATTGATGACGACAGTGTGTGTGGCTTGTTGGCCATTTTGTGGGGTGTGGATTGTCGGCCACTTGGTTTTATCGGTCATTTTGACGGACATATTGTTGACTATGGAGGGAAATAAGAGACTCCTCATGCTATCTCAGAAGACAGGTGTACACCACGTGAACTTGTTCTCAGGCCTTAGCCCCCTGTATAAGACTCCGATACTTCTTCACGGGTCTTCACCCCTTGTCAGATATAGGTCTCTGGCCATTGCCATTTATTGTTTTTAATTATAAGGTCCTAATTAAATTCCTCAGCCATTTTGTTTTAATTGAATCATCATTAAATTCTGGAGCCATTTTGATTTTATTTAACGTGTTCACGTATCTTGGCCATCTGTTGTGGTCCCCTTGGCAGGAAATTTGAAATAGTATCGCCGTTTATCGTTCATTTTTTAATTGGCGGGAGATTTGAAATTGTATTATAATACTATCTCATAAGACAGGAATAGGTCCCCTAAACTTGCTCTATGGTCTTCACCCCTTGTTGAGTCTTCGCCCCTTCTCAGGGACCCTGATTATTTGTAACGCCTGCTACCGGTGTATTTTTAAAGCTAATGAATGTTTTCTGTAAGCGGAGCTCAACGTAGTAGTATGTTTTTAAAAGTATATTTGACTGTTTGTGACGCCATCTAGCGGTGTATTTTTAAATTTTTACGCAGACAGGTTTTAAACAGGAAAATCAAGTCACGTAAACAATGCCGATACCATAATTACATTTTCAAGGTCCTGTCACCTTTCACTATTCAATTACATCTATAGCGCCAGGGAAAAACCCATTAATTACCTAATTAAGTAAAGACAAACACGTTGACCTTCATTTCCAGTTTTGATAAAACAATAACAAACTTTCACTATTCAATTA
This sequence comes from Vesta saturnalis, assembly GCA_036346205.1. NCBI lineage: Eukaryota > Metazoa > Arthropoda > Insecta > Coleoptera > Lampyridae > Vesta > Vesta saturnalis. The sequence continues at coordinate 1,642,511 of JARFJB010002009.1, forward strand.
CATCTATAGTGTTGCCCTGGGATTTGAAAATGTATTCTAATAAGGGGCCCTCATACTATCTCGTAAGACAGGTATAGGATGCCCGAACTTGTGCTCGGGCCTTCGACCCTTGTCAAAAGACAGAAATTAATCAAATCAATCGACCAATAAATCAAATCAAACAAATCAATCTCAAACAAATCACTCTAGATCAAAACAAACATCAATTAATCAAACCAATTAGCCAAATCAGTCAAATCAATTAATCTCGATCAAACGAAACAAGAAGCTGTGCTAACAATTCTTCATAACCTTCAGGTTACGATTCTTCCTCTGTATATGCCTAGCTCCTACGAGCGACCGTTTACTTTGTAGATAAGGCTAACTGACACTCAAGAGCTGCTACTCTTCTTAAACCTGAGGGCACCGGCGTCGGAAAACTGTCGCTCATCCGCAAATCAATCTCAATCAAACCATAACTTGCAGCTTGCGAAAACTTACTTACAATTAAAAAATACCGCACAATTCAAAAATACACGTGATAGCCTCCGACATTGCTGGAAATATACGAACCCCAAATTAGCGTGTAACACTATTGCCGCGTTTTGCATACCGTGTTAAAAATATGTTTTACAATTAAACTAGTAATAATAACTATAAAATAACAGATATAACCAAGCTTGAAATCAGATCACTATATTATTTTACGTACAAGGAATGTCTTATCGTAAATACCTCTGATAATCATATTGGGAGAACGCTTTGACACGGTAAATAGCTACTTACAGTCACAACATATTCACTTTCGGCGTCTTGTTTATAGCTGAATAATGTAAAGTACTTAGAGGTCTCCGGTAATCATTAATATAAATTAATTATTTTCTGGATTTTCCCAGTTATGTAACCACAATAACAATCTTTCACTATTGAAGTACACCTAATCTATTTGGAAAAACCCTAATTAGCTAACTACGTGAAAGTTGAACTGTTCTTTGCGCGTGACAAAAAAAACAAAATGGCCGACAATCCACACCCTACAACATAGCCGACAAGCCACACACACACTAGATGGCCGTTACCAATCAAAAACCAGGGGGCGGAGTCTATAGACCAATCAGAAACCAGGGGCATGATCTACACTCAGGCCCTACAATCAGAACACCGCATTTGCGCGCATTTGCGTACCTTCCAGGGGCTGTCAAAAAGGCCTTAATAAGAGTGAAAAGTCACGTGCCCACCCCCACACCAGTTCCACACCCCTAAACGTAGGGTGAACTGACAAAAAGGCTCTTAATACAACCAAAAAGGGCTTAATTATGGGTGAAATTAGCATCAAATGGGTGAAAATTCCATCAAGGGGTTGAAAATGCCGTCTAGGGGTTGAAAAAGCCTCCGAAAAGAAACCGCCAAAATAGGTGTGGAAAATGGCTACGGCCACGTGGGCGTAATTTCCCCCACTCCATTTTGTCCTCAGGTGCCCCCCTTCTACTCACAATATGAGGTAAAGTTATAAGTTCTATGTAAACTTTCGATCTCGAAACACTTTCACATTAACTACTTTTGAAATTTTTATTTTTAAAAGTTATTTCTCAAGAGTTTACTTAATAAATAAATTTTCCAAGTAGATCTATTAGCATAATATTGAAAGTGAAGTACATGAAATCAATTAATTTTTTTATGCTAACTTATTTTTCATATGAATGTGTTGTAGAAAAGTTGGGGGTGCTAGCGTAACACATGAGAGAAGTACCTGTAATATATCAATTACTAATAAATTATTAATACTAAATTACTTTTCTGTTACTTGCTTTTAACATTCGCATTTTGAAATTCATTGCTCTACAATTTAATTGGTAAACACAACATTCCCAATCAGAGGTGCTACCGTAACACAAGAGTGAAGTATGTGTAATCAATTAATTGATGATGACTTATTTACGCTAAATTACTCTAATATTATTTTCTTTTAATATTTTTGCATTTTTAATAAATTGCTCAACAATCTACCTAGTAAATCAATCATTTCCAAAATGGGGGGTTAATGTAACATAAGGTGAAGTACATGTAATCAATTAATTACTGATGATTTTTTTATGCTACATTTCTTCTAATATTATTTGCTTTCATTATTTTTATTTTAAAATTTTCCTAATCAGGGGCGATAGCGTAACACAGTACCAACTTATTTGTCATATCAATTTGTTACAGAAATTGCATTTTCAAATTTGTTGTGCAATAATTTACTTAGTATATACATAATCTCCAAATGGGGGTGCTAGCGTAACACATGAGTGATGTACCTGTAAACAATTACTAATTATTTCGTATTGCTAAATTACTTCTAATATTATTTGCTTTTAACATTTGCATTTTTAAATTTATTGCTTTAAAAAATAGAAATAGACGTCAAGGTCGATCTATTATATGCGTAAAACCGGCTGTGAGTATTGGAGCTAAAGGTTATCAAATATCAGAGGTTGTCAAAAATAAAATCACTTGCGTTGAGTATCAGATACACGAAAGTATTTATTCATCACATGAGTGATGTTCCTGTAAAAAATTAATTACTAATTACTTATTAATGCTTAATTACTTCCAATATTATTTGCATATAACATTGTATTTTTAAATTTATTGCTTAACAATTTTACCTACTAAATAAATCATTTCCAAAGTGGGGGTGCCAACGTAACACACGAGTGAAGTACGTGTAATCAGTTAATTACCGATGAGTTTTTTATGCTAATATTATTTGCTTTTATTATTTTTATTTTGAAATTTAGTGCTAAATGCTTTACCTAGTAAATAAATAATTGAAGGCATAAGTGGATAAATGTGTCATGTCACATTTGATTAAAAATTTAATTAGAGCTATTTTTGGACACCCCTGGTATATATGTAACGTCTAATTCCTCCCTGTCTTTAAATTTTCTGATAGTTATAGAGATATTGTTACACGTCCAAACCGCACTAGGCGTCGTGCATGCTTACTAATGTAAGCGGGTTGCCAAACCAGCTAACAGGGAGATGGGCGTGGTCGAAATAATAAGTAAAATGAATGATTAATATGCTTACACCTTACACCTACATTCAAACAGCTCAGTCCGGGAAAATATGTCTCTAGGCGCCACCACAATCGAAACTTTGCTAAAATAATTGTCTTAAGTTGGATGTTAATTAACCCTACTTGATTGTGGAAAGTAGGATTGTGCTTACTCAGTAAACTCTATACGAAGGTTCTAAAACAAACACTCGTCCAAAACAATTCAACTCAAACTCAAATAAATTTAGCACTACCCAGGTTATTAAAAACTTTTTTGAATACACCTCGTAAACTAAAATATCCAAAAAAAAATTATAATACGGTAACTGAATATTTTCTGCGTATCCCTCGTATATATATATATATATATATATATATATATATATATATATATATATAACATTAAATTTCTACCTATTACTGAATAAAATATTTCTTCATCCAATATTCGGTAATTAATTTTGAAATTCTAAATAAAAGAAGATCAATGTCTTCGGCTTAATAAATGTTACTTCAAAATAATTTCTCTGAATCGTAATAGACATCCGTACCTGTATAATTTCTCAAAACTCTTGTCTTTAATTGTACTGCGTTAAATAAACTACATGAAAATTTTGCAATCAACCTGGCTAATAAAACCTTTCAGGTTGTTCATAAATCTGAAAATTAAAATATGCAAAGCTTACTTTTAAAATTGTCAAACTAGATCACCAATTAAGTAAATGTTTCAACTGTGTTTCATACCTGGCTAAATAAACAACAGAATAACAATCAACGATAAATACATATATTGTCCTGTACAAAATAAAACAAAACACAAATATCTACATAAATTACATCAGCGTGGTTGAAAGTTAAACCACCAAATACCACTTTGCATTCTTACTACTAAAACAAACCATACAATAAGACTCAAGAACGATTATCTCTTCCTTTCAAAACTACTTAATAATTTAAACAACAATACGCAAATAAACTAAACAAAAGATAATCGGCTTAAATGAATTCTTAAAATTCTAAATCTAATTTCTTACTTAAAATTGTCCATTAATCCTTGGATTTCTTTCTTCTTTCTTCCGTAAATCAATTATTTGTAGTCCATTTGTAATCCTTAAATTGCATGAAGCCACATAACCAGTGCTTCACAATTTCACAAACACTTATTCCTTTCTGTACTCACAAATAGTCCAATAACACGTAATAGTCTGTATACGTTTGGTTGCCTCTAAAATTTCTAGCAACCTTTACACCAATTTAGTCCCTTATACAAATAAACTTTCAATGTCATATAACGTTACTTAAACATTGGCTTAATATACAACGAACACTTCGTTCACTTAAAAGGTGGTCCCATAAATAATTTAACTGAATCTCGTTACAGAACACGCGCTAACCTTGACGCTACTAACGTTACAACTGTTATCTTTATTCAAATCTGCTTACGCACTTATTATTTTCTTGAAGAAAAACAAACTAATTTTATCTTCAATCTCAATTTTATTATTGTTTTGTTTATGAATGTCTTTTACGATTCATCCCCGGTTCGGGTTACGCAGTTGTTTAAACAATTACTGCCTCTATTATTCACAAACATAACTCCAACTTAACCCATTCTAAACCACACTACCTGCGCGCGTCTCACCAAAAGCCAAAAGCTAACCCCCTAACTCCCTCGTCAATCCCTGACTTTCCTATTTATACCTTCAGTCATCCATCTTTAAACATGTCTTCCTACCGCGTTATATTCTCCAATAGTATTCATTCAAAATTTCATAGTTCCAATAGATGCTACCCTCTATACAAGCACGCGTGTAATTACAATACATCGCCATATTTGTTCTTACTTACAAATTTTACAATTACTTCATGAAGAAATCATTTTTCGTCATCACATTCATTCAGTAGCCACTCTGGTCCATTACACAACTTTCAACAGTTATCTCCAACCTGCGCTCGATCTGCTTCCGCAACATTTGCAAAAATAAGTACCGTCTAAGGTCTCAAATCCCATATACATACATATATTCTCAAAACAATTGCACAACATTACGAAAACTTTCTGAAATTAACACTTAAACATACCCAATCTTTCTCTACATATTTTCTAAAACACTCTACACTTATTCTTCACATTTTCTGACCAAGATTACTCATCTATCTTCAAACATTCCATTTCTTACAGCAGCAAAACAGTAGCAATACATTATCGTCCCATCGACAAATTTCTCTTCACATTTACATTCATCAGAATCTAATTATTCCAACACTAAAGTCTCTCTAATATTCAAATACACGTATCTACATACTGAATTATATTTCTCCTAAATTTCCAGTGGCGTATCATACACCCACATACATTATGCATACACAAAAATTTTTTTTTCTCGTTCAAACTCAATACAGCCGTACTCAAAACACTAATACACGTCATTATAACATCCTACATACAGGGTGCGTCAACGCAACCTGACAATATTTACGTGATAAAGGTGCCATGTCACACTTACTACTAGTCCGTTTAGTGAATAAATGTATTATAGTAGCGCCGGGTAGAGGTGTATCATGGCGGACTAGAGAATGGGGATATAATTGTTACTGTCAAACGCATCTGTTTCCCTTTATCTTAGTGCGAAGTTCCCACTTAAAGAAAGACGCGTTATATAATATACGTCCGCTATATATTTTAAATGCAGGACTTAACCCTTTAACGGGCAAAACTTTTTTTTGGAATTAATGATTATTTTAGGGTTTAGAAGCACTACTTATGCTACTAATAGTTACCAAAAATGTTTTTTTAATTATTAAATTAGTTGGGGGGGGCGTGAGGGGGCGGTCCCTATAGGTACCACCACGCCATTGGGGACTACTAAAAAACAAGAATATGGTGGTCCCTATAGAGACCACTTTTTGTGTTGACTTACAAACCATTTATTTCCATACTAAAAATAATAACAGCAAAATAAAAAGGTATAAAATGAAATAAACATAAAAATGTGTATCTTTTGATAACAACAAAAAAAAACATAAAATTAGGTAAACATAAAAATCTTCATCTTTTGCGAAAACTTTCGAAACAGTTTAGACGCAGACCTACATCGCACTCCAAACATGAAATTTTTGTGCGCTTTACAGTCGTCTTAGTCTTTGCACAACGTCTTTTATTTCTTTCTACTGGCAAATGATTACCCACGTTCAACTTGTGAACAGTGTTCTCAACTAAAGTTTTACGACCCCCTACTTTATTTAGTTTATTTTTTTGTATTGTAGGTAAAGGTCCTCTTACTTTGAGACCTTCATCTGTACCTATAAGTTGATTGGCCAACATAAAACGAAATACCAAATGGGACATTGGTTTTTTTTTTAGTCTTTTTGTACAGTGTAAATTTAGTACAACACGTAACTGTGGACAATGGATGAGTCAATAAAGAAATAGAATAATCTTATCCACCAACGTCTGCTTTTCCACTATATATTATAAGTTTCCATGAGCTGGTCAAATTTGTCGACTCCGCCCATATTAACATTATAATCAAACACAGCCTGAGGACAGGGTATACTTTCTTTTTCTCCCTTATAATTAGTTCGACGAACTGTAGTCTTTTTCGTTGGGTCATGAAATGAGCTAACAATATTTACCGTTTTTGTACCCCGATCTTTCCATTTACTAACCGAAATATCGTTAGCCATTTGAAAGTCAGAGTCACCTCTTTTCATTTGTTTGTCATGTGTTAGCTGACGGGGGTAATGTTTTCGTTTTGAACGTAATGTTCGGCAAACAAACGTCTTTCTTTTCAAAAGTTCGGCAGCAAGTGGTATAGAACTAAAAAAATTATCAAAGTAAAGACAGTGTCCTTTATTCTGAAATGGTTCAGAAAGTTGTAACACAGTTCTTTCCCCAATGCCCCATTTTTGTTCTTCAGTATTTTTTCCCTCATAAATTTTGAACCCTAAGTAGTATCCGGTTTTGCAACAAGCAATACCCCAAATTTTAAAGCCTCGTTTAGTGGGCTTCTTAGACATATATTGTTTCAGAGAAGTACGGCCTTTGAAACCAACCATACTCTCATCGACAGCGAAATTGCGAAATGGTTTGAAAGATCCCAGAAATTTTTCATTTAGCTTGGACACTACTTGTTTTACTTTAAAAAGTTTATCAAACTCAGGATGGCCTTTAGGTGGCATAGATTCATTGTCGTTTAGATGGAGAAAACGTAGGATATGTAAGAATCGTTTTTGCGACATAATTTTACGTATTCTAGTTATATGAAAGTTGTCGTCAGTGGACCAATATAATCGTACACTAGGGAGTCTATGAAATCCCAGTATAATTAGTATGCCGAAAAAAGCTTTGATTTCATCCAGTTCTAAACCTAAGGTAACCCCTTTTTGTCTAGCATATTTGTTAGATTCCACAATGATTTTATTAAAAGTCTCGTCATTAAACAAATTTAAAAAACAATCTAAAGGTCTTTCAAAGGAACCCTCAACATAAATTTGACCTACTGCTTCCGAAAAACGTTCATTCTTAAAACATTCAGGTTTTTTTCCCTCACTAGTCCATAAAAAGATAGGTTCTTATTCGGGCTCCTCCACGATATATTCATGAGATGAAGCTTCTTCAGCAATTTCTGCCTCATCAGAAGAAGATTGGCCGAAATTGTGCTCTTCGTTAGTGTCTTACTATTTGAAAAGTATTTTTCAAAATATGAGATAAACCTTGTTTCTCATCAGATGAGCTGTAATCGGGATCTTGAATCGAGTCATCCGAATCCTCTTCGAAACTATGGCTAGAGGTAGATGGTAGAGCGTTTGTTGTATTTTTTTGTCTAGAACATCTTTATATTGGTTCAGTAGGAGCTGGCAACGCATCTTCAGCGCCCGAATCACCTCCTATGTCAGAATTCGCCGCTTCTGTATCACTTACATCGAACAAACTTTCGTATTCGTGAGCAATTATATCCTCCAAATCGCGAATTGAATATTTTTTTCTTCGTTTCATTGTACTAAAAAGAAAAGTTGTTTGTTGCTTTCGGTCACGCTTGTAACAGAAACAACAATAAAAATATATTATTATTTTTGTGATTACCCATCTCTAATATTGATTTCGACTGGTATTATCTACTGTTATTTGCAATAACATCTAAGCGGCAAGAGTTGTATTTATGGAAATACCGGGATATCAACAATGAATGACCGAAAAAAAAAACTGCTTTTTACAGCATTTTTATCAAAAGTTTATTCCAAGTTACCAGTGAAATTAGGCACAAATATTTATTTCATCTTCGATTGACATTTCATAAACGTACATAGATTTTTCCTTTTTCAATTATTCCTTTATCTACATTTGTATTACAATAAAATAGTTTTTTCAAAACTCATTAATAAATTAACCAGGACTTTCAAGGTAAATTTATTCGTGTATTTTATGCCTTTTTCGTAAATAAATTTTTTTAGGTTATAATGCCTTTTACTGTGGAACAAGACAAGTTTATTTTGGAAGCTTATTTCCGAAACGGCGAAAAAGATGTAGATGGAAACTGGAAGTATTCAGTACGATTATGTGTTGAAGAATATCAACATTACTTTCAGAACATCGAATTAGATGATGATGTTTTATGCCGACACATTCGAAGAATTGTTAGTCGTTTTCATGAGCATGGTAGTGTTTGCAAGGGAAAATCTACGGGTCTATGTGCACTAATTGAAAATCTACTCATTATTTACTATACTTTAGCTGAATTGATCTCATTTACATGCACGTTTGAGATCTAAAAAAACAATGCATTATTAATTCATTATTTGCTGTGCTTTAGATCAATATATACAGATTTGAGTTATCTTAAAAAACAATAGGTACATCATAAAGTAGACATGGTGACTAGTTCCATATGAGAAGGATTAAATCAGTGGTATATAATCTGAAATAAGTTCTTTTTTTTCCATTATAATGTATTTGTGATGTTCACCAGTGTACATTCAAAGGTGGTCAGCAAAAATGGTGTACCTGACTTGTGCTGAATATGTTGAATGTATGCATTTATAATAAACTAACCAGTCATACATGTAATTTGTTTTCACTAATATTATTTAACAAATATATCATACATTGATTTCTGATTAATGACAAATTCATTTAAATGTTTTAATGTCATTGTAAAGGTAACATCATCCACTATCACTCCTTTTTTTAAATATTCACTCTCCACATATTCACACACTTTCTTCGAGTTCTCAGCTGTAATTTTTTTCAATTCTTCATTGCCAATTGCTTAACACCTTCCATTTGAAATGTCACATTCCTCACTGCTATCCGATTTTTCAATGGGATTTAATTCATAGTACAAAGGGAGACGAAGGACAGCATGACCATTTTCAACTAGTAGCTTGTCTAGAACGGTTTCTTCAGCAACACATTCTTGTAATTGGGATAATGGCATTGTCGTCGTTCCTTCTTTTTCTTTTTTCATAAATTGGTACACATTGTAGATAATTTGCCGCCCTTGGCTATGAATTACCTTTCGATAATTCATTTTCAACCTGACAAAACAAAAAACAAAATTAATACATTATTGCCTATTTCAAATCACTCATGTCAATATAAACAAAAAGATCATTAAACGCTCATCTAAACAGTTTTTATTCTCTAAACTGTACATTATTCTCGTAACCAAATTGAGGTTAAAAAGCAAAATTTGTTTTAAACATTACTTTTAGTATATAAAAGCACTTACAAAACTTGAATTTGACGAGTAAATACCATGTATTGGTTTAATACACCAGAAATACGCCTTGGAAATCCAGAAAATCTAATATCAATTAAAAATAATAAATGATAATTTTTAACCAAATTTTTACATACCTTATAACAATTTCCCTTTACTCTTAAGAAAGACTAAATTACAATTATTCAAGTTTTTGTACATAATACGTAATTCGTCATTCACCAAAGTTTTTGTCATTTATGGTAGTATTTATTTTAATATCTGCATTTACGCCACTGGATATAGTACAATTTTCATTTTAAGGATGCGGAACAGTAGTACTGTTCTAGAAGCGGTACGGTCAAAAAATGATGATCGCACAGTACTAAAATCGAAAAGAGAACAGTTTTTGTAATAGGAATCTGATTATTTACCTGTAAAACATTGTTTTTTGATAATAATATAAATTTCTAAAAAACATTCAATTTTGAAGTTATCTCGGATCTTATACTTTTAGTAACGATTTATTACAAACGTTCAAAAGAATTCAACGAAAATTATACTGTATCTTACCTACGATTTCAATAAAAATTTCAAATATTATATTTTGTACTTTGAAGACAAAAATAAGAGCACTTTTTTAGATCAGAACACGTTTTCATAAAAAACTACTGGTTTCAAGTGGTCCTCTATGAGACCACTTACAACAATTACGCATGGTATTCCGTGTCACGTACTGGAAGTGGTCCTCTACAGTGTCACCACGCTTTATAGAAACCCGTTTTGTTCATTCGTGCTCAAATCGTTTACCGAGCCAAACGATAATCGACCTAAATTAATCAAAATATAAGTGGTCCGTATACGGACCACTGACCTATAAAGGGTTAAAAACGTATGACGATTCTAAATTCAAAGCGCATGACGCTGTCAGATGTCTTCTTGGCTATTTAACCTCAAATTATTCTTTGTATTTTGTTTCGTATAATCGCATCGTGTTTTGACAGCGCGGCTTAAATTTGAAAATAACCTAGAAACATTAACAATGTTTTGTTGGTATTCAAAATTACTAACTATATGAACCAATAACGACATACGTTTTTAAAATCTTAAACCATGCTTTACTAAAAGATGAGTCTTAAGACACCTCTCGCCGGCCCGACCATATCTCACATTCGTAGGACTTGACACTTTTATCCTCCCACAAAAATGAGAGTTCGACGTTCAGAGCTAGTGTTATGTCAAATTATTGAGGTTATGTTTATGATGTGTGAACGTTATATGCCGTGATTACGTGCTACTGTTCCTTAAAATACGTGTTTTAATATGAGAATATTAACATTTCATTATGGAATCGAGAGGTAAACGGATTTTAAAGTTACTAGAAGAACAAAAATCAAGTTTTGGACATATTGGTAAGTATATTATGTTTATACATTGTTAGGTTTGTAAACGTTAGATATAGGTACATATGATTGATAATATCTATATTTAACTGTATTGACTCTCGTTAGTCTTAAAATCTGAATCCAATGTGAATAATAGACCAACAAAACACATAAAATTAAGCATTTCTGCTAGTGGCACTTTATTTTCAGATCAGATAGACGGCAGTGATCAAGAAGATGTTACATCAGAAAGCGAGTATTCCCCTTGTAGCGGTGAAGTCGATTCTAATGACTCGCAAAGTGACCACAAACGTTATAACAAAGAAAGGGTTAAGAAAGTCAAGCGTCGGTGCTTCTCTACAGATAGAGACGCATTGCGAGAACATGTTAATAAAGAAACATTAATAGCGCAAGACACAGAAGCGAGTGGAGCAGTAACTGCAAAAGAAATGATTGCTTCTCCAAAAATAGACAAAATATAATTCATGTAACTGCAAATGGTCCTGAGGTGATTGTTTAAGAGTAAAATATTTAAACCGAAATCTAAGATATCTAAAAAACGGCAGAGTAACCCAGACGAGTGGAAACATAATAAAGCGGCAAAACTAAGAGAAATGGGCCAAGAATGTATATCGCAAACCGGAAAAGTAATGACAAAGAAAGAAATCGAGCACGGAGTGCTGTGTAAGGAACAATGTCGTGTGAATTGTACCAGCAAGTTTACCACTGAAGACAGAATATTTTTAAGGAAATTTTACGCACTAGATAAAAATGCAAAGAATAGTTTACTGTTTAAAAGCATTACAATTTAACCAGTGGCTCGTCATCGCCATCGATCCAATACAAGGGCATCAAAGAAACACATATTTAAATACGGAATAACACAATAAAAAAGTAATATCAGTGTGTAAAGATGCATTTTGTTCTATTTATAGAATTGGCAGAAAGAAAGTTGAAAGAATACAGAATCATTCATTAAAACTTGGCCAACCTATACCGTCACCGGATAAGCAAGGACGTCATAAATCGTCCACATAAAATACGTGATGATGTTATCAACGGCATTATAAAACACATTGAACAGTTTCCAGCTGAAACCTCGCATTATTCACGAAACAAAAATGCAAACAAGAAATATCTTTCACCGTTGCTGAATGTAAATAAACCTTACCAACTTTATATAGAAGAATGTAAAGAGCAAAACTTGGATAATGCCTATATGGTGAAGGTTTCTTTCTATAGAAAGATTTTTGAAACCAAGTTCAATTTATCTTATGGCTGTCCAAAAAGCGATGCTGAAGAGAATTCGTCAGATCATAAAGAAAACTGGGAATATGCTTGAGTCCCAAAAGTTTGATAGGCAAGTACCATCTGTTGCCAAAAATGTGTGCTACATAACGATGGACCTTCAACAAACCATGCCGTTGCCTAAGTTATCTACATTAAAGATTTTTTATTTGAAACAGATGTGGCTGTACAACTTCGGTATCCATTACATTACAAATTCTGATCACAATTTTTTTACGTGGACCGAGAACATTGCGGAGAGAGGTAATGAAGTGAGTAGTTGTTTGCTTCAATCTTGCAAATTATTAAAAGAAGAGAATCCTGAAATTGACCATTTGGTAGTATGGTCAGATTCGTGTGCAGGTCAAAATAAAAACTTTTTCATTATATGCTTCTACCAATATTTAATTTTAAATAACTGGTTCAGAATAGTCGACCATATGTCTGCCGAGGTTGGGCACTGTTATCTCGGTTCCATCCAGACTTTGGTTGGATTGTAAAATTGCTTCAAAAATGCACACACCAGATCAATATCGAGGAATCATCGTTTCTGCCAGTACTAAAGATAGTGTATGTGTTAATATGGAGCATTTCTTTTTTGACTTTGAGGCATTGCCAGCCGTGCTTCATTTATGTAAGATGGTGACTAATACCATTTCGGACAAAATCAATTTACGGGACAACGTTAAGTGGATACGTGTTGAAAGATTTTGGTACTATTTTTATAAAAGCAGTTTAGATCCTAACATACTCATTTGCAAGTGGATTTACATAAGAAAGGCACACGAGAAGTTGAAGTTGGAATGGTTACATTAAGACAGTTACCCAAATGTGAAGGTCTAACAACTGATAAAATGTCCAATTTACGAGATCAGCTCAAATTTATTGATCCCGACTATATATGGTACCATCAAGAAGTCTTAGATCAACATGTGGGCAGTCCTAAAACAAAAAATAAAAGAAGAATAAAAGAGATCCTGTTAAGTTATTATTACTCTTGTATACTTTTAAGTTTATGTTTAGCTAATAAAGAATTTTTATTGTTTTGTAAAATTTCTCTTATTTAGTGTTTTCTGCAGTATTTTAATGATATTTTACAAGTATATGTATGGCCCCTTTATCCACAAAAAACCATATCCAAATTCTAGTTTACAGTTAGTGGATGTTATGTAGGGGAGAGTTGGATAAAATCGGGTACAGAGTGATCAATCTCAAGTGTATACCACGTGATCAACATATTTAAGTTGGTACCACTGATAGGTTGGTAAGAAGCTGTATTGCTCTAGCTACTCTAGAGCATGGTTCGAGTAAAAACTACGATGTTTCAAATCTGTATGAAGGTCATTAACTTATACATATTATAAAATATCTTAATTTAAATAATGACTATTTTGTATTTGATTAGACTGCGTCCCTATAAAATACAACAAAATAAATAAAATATTATTTAATGGTTGGATTACATCATTACAAAATAATGAATCTTAAGTATATAAATGTTATAATTTCATTATAATTAAATAAAATTTACAGTACATGTTTATGGAATGACAATGTCTTTTACAATTTTTTTTTAACTCCTTAGGTACACATTAGTTATCACACTTTGCTTTACAGCATATGTTCAAAATGACCGCCATTAAATTGTAAATTGTTCACCCTACGTTGCATATTCGCAAATACATTTTGTAACATTTCGGCACCAAGAAAATACAAAAGTGAAAAACGAAGGTATAATATGACATAAACTAAAACAATTAAAACCACACTACAAATCCAAAGCAGCCAACTGCAAAACACAACAATATTAACAACTAGGGATTTTTGTCATACCACTACAGTACACTTGAGATTGATCACGTTGTAGTAAGAATACATTCGTGTTACTAATATGAAAGTACACAGTTATGTTATTGGATTGATAACTAAACCGCATTATTCTTTGATTTTAATACTTTTGTAAAAATTAGGTGTTTTTTTGAAAATATGTGTAATACCCCATTTTATCAAACTGGTATGATAAAATGGTGTAGTAGGTACTGTAAAATGGGGTACCTACTTTTAAACTAAATTAGTATTATTTTGTATATTTTAAAAACAAAAGGTTTTTTCAAAACTCATATATTACGGACATTATATACAAAAATTACATTCATATTGCTCATCATCTTCGGTAATCCCGGCACATATTTCATGAGCCCATCGTTTGCACTTATAGCACATTACCCAACCTTCACAGGATTTCGAATTAGAGAATAGTTCATTACAAATTTTCCTCTTCGTCTTCTGACGAGTCACTTGCTTCATGGACCGGTTCTGTTTTCTTCCTACTACCTTTTGGCGCTTTTTCTACTATCACTTCACCCTTCTTCTTCCCGGTTTGATCACTTTCTTGATTTTCTATCTCTTCTAGGGCATTGCCTTTCGAGGATTTGTTTTTTTTTATTTTTCTTTCCGATTCTCAACTTCTTGTTTTAAGTTTAGATTTCTTTTGACAGGATTCTTTTTTCTAGCTCCTATTTCGGCAATTAATTCATTTTTATACGGTGACTCTGTTAAAACCACCGTTTTCCCCCTCTTTGGGGTTTTAGTTTTCGCTGTTTCTCTATTGAAATGCGGAACTGGTCTAATATCTTTAGGAGAGAGTGGGAATGCAGTCACAGTACCCTGTTGAGATGATGAGCTTGGTTTGGATAGTTCTTTTTCCGAAGATGAAGTACTAGATAAATTTGTTTTTTCTCTACTCATATCGGGAGTTGACGGTCCTGCAATTTCAAGTGGAACTGCATGCGAATCTCCATTTTCCATTGTGTCAGTGGTTTCTGCAGGCTGAAACATCCAGTCTTTAAACACATTACGATCCATCGGAAAAATTTCTGTCTTTCTGAATCCATTAACTGCAGTCTCCATAACTGCCGCTTTCATGAAAGCGGTGCCGAAAAGTTTTCCTACCTGTCTGATAGTTATGACCCTTCCAGGGTTCAATTCCATCCACTTTCTACACTCTTCAGAATAATAAGTGCTAACTGGAGATAAGAAGGCAACATCTAGGGGCTGCATCCCATAAGTGCAGTGTGGAGGGAAGCATAATAGGACGACGTGATTTTTTGTTGCCGCATCTAGAAGCTCCAAAGATTTAGTATGGATTGCGTCTGCATCTAAAAGTAGAAGTACTGGACGATCTTCTGTTGGCTTAGCAAAAGTAATAAAGCGCTTAAACCACTTTAAAAAATATCCTTTTACATCCAATCACTTTCCTGATATTCGGCCGAAGTCCCTGGAGGTGTACCTTCCAGTAACTCTTGATTAGCTTTCTTTCTAGGAAATACAAACATAATGGGCATATAATTTCCTGCGGCACTCATACAGGTTTCCGCTGTAAGCAAGGTTCCTCGCTCCCCTGAAACAACACTTCCAACTTGACGTTACCTCGCAGGGCGAGAACTTTCGATTGCTTTATTGGAACAGTCGTCAAACCAGTTTCATCCACATTGTAGATTCTATCTGGTGAAAACTGGTATTGGGCGAATAATCTATTTAGTAAATCAAAGAAATTGTTCACCACTGGTCTATTAAAACCCATTGCTCGAGCACGGGATGTTGCTTCTGGCGATCTAAGCCTCAGTTCTGGATTACGTTTAAGTAATGAGTATAGCCAACACTTTCCAGCCATCTGTTTGTCTCTGTTGAAATTTTGGGGCAGGTTGTTCCGCACTGCGAGTTCAAATGCAATACTTCGTAGTTCTCTTAACGTTAGACCGAAAAATCTATTTTCCATTAGAAGAACATATTCTACAAGTTCCTCTTCCTGCCTTGAGTTAAACACTGGTTACAACTTCCTAATGAACCTGCAATATGTTATATAAATGATAGACAGAACAGTAATAAAATATTTTTATACCTTTCTTGCTTGCATCGTAAACAGTTGCGCCTGATTTCGCCTTCTTGACAGAATTCTCCAATACGGTTTGGGGTACTAAATATGCCTTTGACACTTTAAAATAGGCCATGTTTCCTCTTGAATCGCACGGTGCATGCTATCTTCCGACCAAGACTCGCGGTCTGTTTTCCGTTTATAATTACTAGCCATATTGTATAAACTATTGAACAATCTGAAAGGAAAAACTAAGTGAGAAAAGTATAAGTTTGATAAAACAGGGTACTCCATTTTATAAAACCAACTAGTACCCCATTTTATCGCACTGGTACAATATTTACAAAATGTGGTGTAACTCGACTAAAATTTATAGTTTCCTTCTACAAGATATATCATTACATCACTTAAAACGTGATTAAACCAATAGATACTTACATGAGCTTATATTGTTAACGATTTTAGAGTCCTCCCAAAAAGTATGTCACCACAAAATTTGAATAAATCGTCCGAAGACTTAACTTTTGTCTGCGAAAACTGGAAAAAACGATACAATCGGTTTACCTAACTCTAAGCAATTAAATAGAAGCACGTCCAACGCGGTAAACCACCTCCACGTGCTAACGGTCGAAATAAAGGCGTGAAAGTGGGGATACCCCATCTTATCTGACCACCCCATTTTATCCAACTCTCAAAAATCAAGTCTTTTAAGACCTGTATATTTTTGTCTGTAGTATATCACAGATAATAACCTAAAGTGATCTAATTTATTATGTTTTACCAATTTCAATCAAAAACATAATAATTCCAGATCATAACACGTTTTGCTAATTTACTCAGAACTATAAAAATGTGACACGACGCCTTTATCCACTTATGTCTTCAATTGCTAAGTAGGGGTAGTAGCGTGACACAAGCGTGAAGTACTTGTAATCAATTAATTAGTTTATACTAACTTATTTATCATATCAGTGTGTCGTAGAAATGGCATATTCAAATTTGTTGTCCTTAGTAAATACATAATTTCCATATGGAGGTGCTAGCGTAACACATGAGTGATGTACCTGTAAACAATTAATTACTAATTACTTATGAATCCTACAGTACTTCTAATATTATTTACTTATAACATTTACATTTTTAAATTTATTGCTCAACAATTTTACCTAGTAAGTAAATTATTTCCAGGGGCGGGGGGGGTGGGGCAACGTAACGTAAGAGTGAAGTACGTAATCAATTAATTACTGATGACTTTTTTATGCTAAATTACTTCTAAAATAATTATTATTTTTATAATTTAGTGCTAAACAATTTACCTAGTAAATAGTAAATAAATAATTCTTAAGCAGGAGTGGTAGCGCAATACAAGCATGAAGTACATGTAATTAATTTTTTTTTTACGCTAACTTACTTGTCATATCAATTTGTTGTAGATATTGCATTTTTAAACTTGTGCAACAATTTACTTAGTAAAACATAATTTCCAGATGGCGGTGCTAACGTAACACATGACGGGAGTACCTGTAATAAATTAATTACTAATGCCTTATTAATGCTAAATTTTTTTCTGCTACTTGCTTTTAACATTTGCATTTTGAAATATATTACTCATCAATTTTATTAGTAAATACAATATTCCCAAGGTTTATTAAGTGAATAAACCTTGCAACATTCCCAAGCAGAGGTCCTACCGTAACACAAGGGTGAAGTATGTGACTTATTTATGTTAAATTACTCTAATATTATTTACTTTTAACATTTGCATTTTTAAATTGATTACTCAACAATTTATGTAGTAAATAAATAATTTCCACAGTGGTGGTGCTAGTGTAACGCAAGAGTAAAGTACATGAAATTCCTGATGATTTCTTTTAGCGAAATTACGTTTCATATTGTCTGTTTTTAGCATTCGCTCAACAATTTACACAGTAACACATGAGTGGAGTACGTTTAAGAATTAATTGTTGATGACTTTTTTATACTAAGTTACTTCTCATATTATTTGCTTTTAAGGGGGGGTCTCGATAGATTATTAGGCAACACATCAAACTCCCATAAGAGCAGTGTTAAAAACGTTCTAACTTTTATATTATTATAAGGTTATCTAAAACTTTCATTACTCTCATTTTTTTCTTCTGCGGATTCGGCTTCTTCTTTTGCAGCTTTGCTCATTAATTGTTGGTTTAAATTATGGACCGAGGGTAAAATGCTGTTTCTGATTCTGTATCGACCACAATAATGAAGCATCCGAACTGTTTTCATCAAAGAAACATCAAATTGGTCTTCGGCTTCAGTATCTGCGTCTGTCACCATTTCTTGACAAGTATCAGTATCGGACACCAAAAAGTCTTCGTCATTATTATGATGGAAGCTAATGCTATAAGGTTCGTCTTCCGAACGAGGGTGGATGCAAACTTCTGTTGAAATCTTACCCAATTTCCTATAAAAGGAATTTATCAATAAAAAAATCTACCTTATATTTTTTTACATGTTCTGTCATTTTAAAACTAACAAAAAAGAATTTCGGGCCACTTGCATGGATTTGCTAATAGTGAATCATACATAATTTTTTTATTTATGATAATTACAGGATATTTTAATAAATTATAACAAAGGGAATATTTCAATAAAATAAGACTGTATATAGGTACTTACGCTGCTCTCGCCCTTTTTAATGTCAAACTCCACTTCTTTTGGAACACTGACAATTTTTCTTACTTTAGGCATTTTTAGACACAATCATAAATTCACAACTGGTGCTAGTACACTGATAGCAATCCCGTAATTGTCTACATTTTATTAGAATATTTTAGGAATAACAATCAATATATAATTACGCGATATACTTAAATTTAACATTGGGTAATGAACTAATTAGAAAATAATAGGAATTTGTTGTTATACAATTTATTTAAATAACACTTTATGTTGATTACGTGCAATTAAAGAAAAGAATGGAGTTGAGGTACATCTATATAATAAAATAAAAGTGATATTAGTTTTAAAAATTTTTATAAAAAAAAATTTAATTTGACTGCAAGTTCTTTCTTTGTATTATTGTTATTACAACGCTATTGTGCTGCTGAATTATATTCTTTGATACCATCTCGGGATATCTTTGTGAGAAACACTCGGTTCACTCATTCACTTCATCAGTATGCAGTACAAATCTCCACTTGTCGTACCAAACGGGCGCAATTTAAGGTAGCTGTTCATAGGCATCTATTGGCAATTCATTATCCCTCTATCCATTCTCCTAAATGTTCCTGAGTACTTTAGCACGACAGGCCAATTTTAGCCTGTCCAGGTTCACAATCATAAAAAAAAAGCTACTTTAGTGTTCATGTCTTCTGTAAATTAGTGAAAAAGTAATAAAGGAATTTGCATAAATTATTCTCATCTTCCCTGTGGCAGATAATTATTCATGTAAAACTTTGAAAAACTTTCACTCCGCTACACTAGGGAGAGCTGTGATTGATTTATATTTCGTCAAGCTATCTAGAAGCGTCTTAAGATTCGCATTTAGAGATTTACTCCTCAACAATTTACATAGATTTAGATTTAAGTACATTACCTGCATCCGATTCGTAGGATTGGTGCAAGAATGAGAAATGTACTAACCGGTATATACAGAAAATAAAGAACGTTTGGTACTAATACCTTATAATCGTATTCCTGCGGACACAAACAGCACAATGCTAAATTAATGTTATTCATATTGTTACTGCAGCACTAAGTTGTATCCACGTATAGCAGTGGGCTAAGATCAATATAGAAATGGTCTGATTCCTTTTTGTGGACTAATCTTTGTGGAAAGGAAGAACGAAAAAGCCACGTGTTTCACTCCCTCTCCAAGTGGGAGAGCGGACTGCTTTCAGCTTTCCAAGCTCCTTCAGCCACAATCATGTATTCCGGACATACATATGTTAGGTATGTATGCGTGGTTTGATTAAGGGTAGGTCAGGATAGGATCGGAAGAAACGGAGTTAGGGTTCTGAGGGGGAAAATACTACCCCAGCATTCGCCTTAATAGCCGCACTTGGTGTACGTATACGCAGTGACCATGCCACTATATAGACGGTAACGGGAATACCCATTACCTCCCGAATGCTAAACAGATCGTGTTACCACAATTCCATTAGATCCGTAAATCTTTGAGGACCTAGCTTCTCTTTATATAGAAAAGTAGGACCTTGCATTACAGTATACAATCAAGACAAACTATTTAGTCTTTAGCTCTCTAGGCAAACTTAAACTTATTTCAAACTCACTTTTATTCTAAGAACAAAAGCACATTGACCGTAGTTTCTCAACTAGATCACTCCACACTCAGTTGGATTCTTGGTTAGGTCACCTCACTTGACCTTCTTGACTTGGTCAATTAACTTAGGATTTGTTTATGACTGTCAATGACCTGGTATAAATGATCTGTAAGTAGTAACACCAATATAATCCCGCACTCTCATGCAATTTGCAATAATGCTGTCTTTCTCTTTTACACGTGTAAGTTTCTTACACGAGTTAGAACCCGTGTTTCACAACTTATTTATGTAATCGCTTGACGCATAATACAAGTACCTTGATGCATAATGGAAAACTATTAAAATACATTACCATCTTTAATTTTTATACTGTCATTTTCATAGTTGTTCACAGTTCCTGCATTTCTAATTGCGCTTAATTAAAGTATAATTAACTTAGCAACTCTGGAATGTTTACACCATTTAAGTATTTAGCGGCATAATTTCGCTTAATTGGGCATTACTAAAATTTATCAACTCCTCAAGTTCGTAATTTTGATTTTGAACGCACAATTGCGCTTAATTGGAAGTTATGTTTATTGATTTGTGTGTCTAGTTTCTTTCATGTCTCATTACCTGAGTGTACTATTACACTTAAAATGGTGCTTGATTAGCGTGTAAAATATAGCAAACATTTTTGTTTACTTCATGTTAATTACTATGTTTTGCATTTATTTTTTAATTAATTAATTAACGGGGTCCAGAAGTCAATGGTGCGAATGTATACGTTATAAAATATAAATAGAGCAAATCTCGACTATCTATATTACTTCTACATTTGGATTATAAAAGAAAAACACGTAATTCACTTAAACTGTTATTTTTCTATCTCAGTAATTATGTCAGCGTATACGGTAGTACAATCAGAGATTATGATAATTTCGTTATATTACGATCTACTCTAAAATTCCATATTGTGACTAAGCTTACAGGGTTTTTATTAATGTTTGTGTAGAGTTGGTGGATAAATGGATTTATATATACAAATCACTAACCTGAAATTTAATTATACTTTTAAAAATTAAATTTAAACTCCCGTTGTTAATTTTACGTTTGTGGATAACTATTTATCTAAATCCATTCCAAATATAATTAATGACGTATTTGTTTGTGTAGTTGTTTTGATGCACATTCAAAGTTTACGTACACAGTTAAACCTAATAAAGTACGGATTGCATAATATAGCAATAAATTCATGAATTCATTACAGACCCTTAATTTGCATTTTTCTAAAGTTCCAAGTTTGCACTGTTTACTTTGTTAGTGCGCGTGTAACTATTACCTTAGTTTAAAAAATAAGGACAAGATTTTTGACATGGAATTGTTTACTTTAAGAAGTCCTCATTTACATTAATATTGCGGTAAGTTCTGACATAATTCACTAATTTTTGGTTTAGGATTAACGCTTATCTTGATATGCATAATTAGCATATACTAAAAATATTCCCACATCTAATTTATTTATTATTACAAATTCATATGCAAGTAAGGCTTAAGTGAGGTAATAAATAATACCGACCATTAAGAAAGCAAACTATAACCTTGACTTGGAAAGCTCATACACTACGTGTGATTAATTTGACTTAAATGACGCACTCAATTCAATATCTAACCCTCATTGTTTGTTAACTGAACAGTAAGCTACTTACTTAATAACCTTACAAAATAATTCAACATTTTAATCAAATTTGAAAATTAGATTAAACTTATTTTTACATAATAATTGCTGTAAGATTTATTTGAAACTTACTAAATGACTTCCAAATAATTTTTACAAAGCAAATCGTTCATTGAATAAGAAGTGATTCGACTTACAAAGTATTTCTTTCGCAATTTACATGGAAAAACTGTAATTGAAAAATCCGTGGAATTTTAATGGGTAGTTTAATGTATTTACTTCATAGCCCAATTGCTCTCATAAAAATTTTTCAATTAAAAATCAAATAAGCTTTAATTTACAAAACGGTAGTTTAACCTCGAATACCAATTTTGAAAAATAAGCGTTGATCGAAATAAATATTATTATAATATATATATATATATATATATATATATATATATATATATATATATATATATATATATATATATATATATATATATATATATATATATATATATATATATATATAAGGGTGTTTCATTAAGGCTGGCCACCGGCCATATTTCAGAAACTAGTGGACATAAAGGTGGAGAAAAAATTCATTATAAAAGTCGCCACGAGAAAATCCTGGAAATTATTTTTAAGTTCCGTAATTCATCGCAAGGGGGCGCAATTGAAAATTAAAAAATACCTTTGGTAACATCGTTAGAAAGCTTAGACAATTCTGCATCATTTTGGTCTAAGGCTCATTGGCGTACCGACCTTAATAAGAGTGGGGGAAGCTATTGAATGTGTAATCATTTAAATCGCTGTTATTTTTAAACGACTTATCCGATTGTAGTAAACCTAGGCTTGTTTAGAAGAAAAAGGTAAGTACTTTTAACTGTCGCATCCATTGGTACGCGATAGCTCATAATAAAATTGTTAGAGGACGCAATTTGTAATAATACCAGTATTTTTGATTTTATTCAGAAAAATTAAATCATACGGTATAATTATGACATCATAAGCGGAAAGTAGCTTAAATTTGTAACAAAAACTTAAATAACGCAATTTGATATCTTTATTTGTTCCAGAGTTATGGCGAAAAGAAGACTTTTAACCGTTTAATTTAATAATTGATTGTTGCTATGGTTTCTTAAGGTGTATAGGTTGGATTAGTAATGAGGAATCTGCATTTATCATAGTCTGTGCCTCCTTCACACTCTATCTAGGCTTAGGACTAGTCCAAACTAAGCAAATTGCAAAATTTGGAGCGTGTTTAGAGGCCAACGGGCCATAACAACGATATCAAAGTAATGATTGATTTTTGTTTAAGAAACTTTTCAATAGAATGGTACAAAATCATGAACAACTGTTAAAAACTAGTGAAAATCTATAAATGTTCAAATTGACGGCCGTTTTGTAAAAAACAACTATTAATTCTTCTTCTGTACGTTTATAACATCATATAAAACTTCTAAGGCATAATTCTAATGTGGTGTGTTTTAAAATAATAATCTAATTTGCTGCGGAACAAAGTCGGCTCGTTTCCATGGAGGTAAATAAATTGAAATAGTTGTCAACTTACTTAATTTTGATTGATGTTGTGTTGTAAAGTTTTTTCCTTCATTAGTTTTGGGTTTCATTGTACCTTATCAGAAATTAGTGCTATCCTTCAAAAATGTCGTATACCAATGCCGAGGCTTACGACATGCTTGCCGTGTATTATGAATGTTTTCAAAATGCAGCTATTGCGGAACGACAATACGCTATCAGATATCCTGATCGAAGGCACTACACTAGAAAAGTGTTTCGGCGAATGGCAACACGTTTAAGACAAACAGGAAATGTACGACGTATTCCACTTCCTGTCAGAAGACGTCGCATAAGAAATGAAGACAATAGTATTAATGTTCTTGCGTACGTAGAATCGGAGCCTCACGTAAGCATCAGGGAGATTTCCACAGAACTAGGTGTAAGTGTTGCTTCTGTGTTCAGAATTTTAAGGGATTTTAAGCTGCATCCTTATCATCTAGTTTTACACCAGGCTTTATCAGACACTGATTTTGACAGGCGGCTCGACTATTGCTATTGGCTGAGAGACATGTGTAGTAAAAATCTTCGATTCTTTTCCAAAGTTTTATGGACCGATGAGGCTACTTTTACTAGCTGCGGTAGAGTTAATTTGCACAATATGCATTATTGGTCGCAAACAAATCCTCACTGGATGCGCGAAGTGGATCACCAAAACAGATGGAGTGTAAATTTGTGGTGTGGTGTTTTAGGTGACAGAATTATCGGACCATTTGTTTTTCATGGACACCTAAATGGTGAATCTTATTTAAATTTTTACAAAATGACTTGCCCAATCTTTTAGAAGACATTCCCTTGACGTGAGAGCATCCCTGTGGTATCAACATGATGGATGTCCTTCACACTATTCCCGAAGAGTCCGTGATTTCTTAAATGTTAGATACCCAAATCGCTGGATGGGAAGGGTAGTTTGTTTCGTGGCCACCTAGATCCCCGGATTTAACTGTATTAGATTTCTACTTGTGGGGAAGAATAAAAGATATTGTTTACGAAACGAGACCAACCACCGAGAGGACATGATTCACCGAATTGAAATTGCAATAAATTGATTCCACGAGACGAAATTTATAGCTTTTCACTTGTTTTTAACAGTTGTTCATGATTTTTACCATTCTATTAAAAGTTCTTAAACAAAATCAATCATTACTTTGATATCGTTGTTATGGCCCGTTGGCCTCTAAACACGCTCCAAATTTTGCAATTTGCTTAGTTTGGACTAGTCCTAAGCTTAGATAGAGTGTGAAGGAGGCACAGACTATGATAAATGCAGATTCCTCATTACTAATCCAACCTATACACCTTAAGAAACCATAGCAACAATCAATTATTAAATTAAACGGTTAAAAGTCTTCTTTTGCCATAACTCTGGAACAAATAAAGATATCAAATTGCGTTATTTACGTTTTTTGTTACAAATTTAAGCTACTTTCCGCTTATGATGTCATAATTATAGCGTATGATTTAATTTTTCTGAATAAAATCAAAAATACTGGTATTATTACAAATTGCGCCCTCTAACAATTTTATTATGAGCTATCGCGTACCAATGGATGCGACAGTTAAAAGTACTTACCTTTTTCTTCTAAACAAGCCTAGGTTTACTACAATCGGATAAGTCGTTTAAAAATAACAGCGATTTAAATGATTACACATTCATTATTAAGGTCGGTACGCCAATGAGCCTTAGACCAAAATGATGCAGAATTGTCTAAGCTTTCTAACGATGTTACCAAAGGTATGTCTTAATGTGGGAATTTTCGGAGAAATTTATAATTTTATTTTTTAATTTTCAATTGCGCCCTTACGGAACTTAAAAATAATTTCCAGGATTTTCTCGTGGCGACTTTTATAATGAATTTTTTCTCCACTTTTTATGTCCACTAGTTTCTGAAATATGGCCGGTGTCCAGCCTTAATGAAACACCCTGTATATATATATATATATATATATATATATATATATATATATATATATATATATAGGGTGTTTAAAAAGATGCGGCAATATTAAAGGGAGTGATTGCCCATGTCATTTTATACAATAAAGTTCCTATAAACATAGGTCCGCAAACGCTTCGTTACCGATCTGCAGCGTGTTGAAGTTTAATTTAAAAAAACAGTCAAAATTAGATTTTTCCAAAACGGCTTGAGATATCATAATGAAATTTTACGCGTGTCAATAGCTGTGGGAGACACATACTTTGCAATACAACACGATGTTTCAGTCGTAACATTGGCGCGCGTATTGGCACCTCACAGTCTATTTTTCAAGAAAAAAGTAGGATGCCGCTGAGTTCTCTAAAAATAAAAAATATTTTTCAATTCTTTGTTCAATTGTGAAGAAAAAAGCTTTCTTGACTTCTTATCGTACGACGTACCGTTTTTGAGTAAAAAAAACATTTTAGTGCATGTCCAGTTATCATGCGTACAAAATATTTTGAAACATTCCTGTATTATTCACTGACATATTGAATGAGTCTCGTCATTAATAATTTTGCATGTGTTGAATTTGTTGAAGTTCCTTATCATGAATCGCTATACGAATGCCGAGATAACCAACATGCACTACATTTATGGACTTGCTGATGGGAATGCATTAGAAGCTAGGCGGTTGTATACTGACAGATTTCCGGTCCGTATTGCTCCTGATAGAAAAACTTTCGAATGTATTCATCGGCGTCTTTATGAAACAGGCACATTAAGACGAAATGGAGGAGCAGGAAGGCCAAGGACAGCAAGAACGGTTGAGCTGGAAGAGGATGTGCTGGACATGATTGAAGAAGATCGAGGTACTTCTACTCGAAAAATTTCTGACGCTTTTGGATGTAAGTAATGGGACTATTTCGCACATTTGTTGTATCCATTCCATATACAACGCGTTCAAGCACTTCTTCCTGCTGATTTTCCTCCTCGTATTGCACTCTGTCAATGGCTTTTGCACAAAGTGGTTCAAACCCTAAACTCCTGATGTTGATTCTGTTCACCGATGAAGCGAGTTTTTCAAGAAATGCAATACGGAATTTCCATAATAACCATGTATGGTGTGACGAAAATCCAAATGAAATTGTTGAAGATCGTTTTCAACATCAGTTTTCTTTGAACGTTTAGATTGGGATTGTGGGTGACTGCCTAATTGGACCGGTATTTCTACCCGGGAGACTTACCGGAGAGGTGTATGGCAACTTTTTGGAAAACACGCTCACTGGATATCTGGAGGACGTAACATTCGCACCTCACTTATGGCCTGCACGATCCCCGGACTTAAAACCCCTTGATTTTTTCCTGTGGGGCCATTGGTGTACGCTACTCCATTGGAAAACGTAGAAGACATAAGAAATCGAATCATTGCTGGTTGCAACTCAATTAAAACAGATCCTGGTGTTTTTGAGAGAGTTCGCCAGTCAATGAGGAGAAGATTGGATTCTTGCATCCGAGCTCGAGGTGGTCACTTTGAACAGTTTTCTAATTTTTGGCTGGTAAAATTTTTGGTTTGGTGAAATATTTGTTTTTGCCCTTGAATGAAACCCTTGATTTTTAAAACTTTTTTTCTGTAATAAATGGACTAAAATGGTTTTTTTTTGCTCAAAAACGATACGTCGTACGATAAAAAGTCAAGAGAGCTTTTTTCTTCACAATTGAACAAAGAATGTGTTTTTATTTTTAGAGAAATCAGCGGCATCCTACTTTTTTCTTGAAAAATAGCCTGTAACGTACCAATACGCGCGCCAATGGTACGACTGAAACATCGTGTTGTATTGCAAAGTATGCGTCTCCCACAGCCATTGACATACGTAAAATTTCATTATGATATCTCAAGCCGTTTTATAAAAATCTAATTTTGACAGTTTTTTTTAATTAAACTTCAACACGCTGTAGATCGGTAACGAAGCGTTTGCGGACCTATGTTTATACGAATTTTATTGTATAAAATGGCCTGGGCAATCACCCTCTTTAATATTGCCGCATCTTTTTTAAAACCCTGTGTATATATACCGGGTCCCGCAACAAGAGCGCCTTCTTCTATATCTTCCGTTTTATATAAGCTAGATTAATAAAATTTGGGATAGGGTGTATACGGTTGCTTATTTAAAGATGACCAAACTATAATAAAAAAAATTTAAATGGAACAACCTGTATATTATTACTTTTTTGAATTCTACACATTGTTCCTAACAAATTCACAATATATTTCCTATCCCTAAATATAGCCGTTTTTGAGTTATGTCGATTTTTATAAAAAAAATTGAAATTACAGAGACAGCTTTGAAAATGTACCTCCCTAACCGTTGAAAAACAAAAGTTATCTAATTTATATCAGAACAAGTACACAGATAGAGCTTTCTTATAATGCAAAGAAAATGTCATAATTGTATACAGGGTGTTTGTAATTGACTTACCAATCAGACATTATTCCAACTAGTAAAACTTTACTTTCTCAAATAGAACACCCTGTATATTATTCCGTTTTTGGTTTCTACATATTAACCCTTATCAATTCGATATACAATTCTCTATCCCTAAATATAGCCGTTTCCGAATTATTTTCAATTTTTCCAAATGTGTAATATTATTGGAACATTTTTTAAATCCATGGCCTCGTGTAAATAGAAAAAAAAACAGTGAAAAACAATTGTATTGCAAATTAAAAAACGCAACAGAAACTAACACACTATAATTATTAAAATTATTTCTAAAAATACAAAACTAATAAAATGAAAAGAAATAATTTAACGCTAATCATTAGCGATAATGATTTATAATAATTGTTCAAAATGTTGTCCGTTTTTTCGGATGTAGACCTGAAGTCGATCTTTAAAAGATTGTTCAACTCTACGCAACAACTCAGCAGTAATACTATGAAAAGCCTGTGTTATTCGGCAGTTGTTGGTGGTTCCCTATAGACAATACTTTTTATGTATCCCCATAAAAAGAAATCTATTCTTGTCAGATCAGGGGACCTATCTGGCCACCTCACAGTTCCATTTCGCCCAATCCATTTATTTGGAAAGACTCTATTGAGATAATCTCTTACATCTGTAGAATAGTGAGCAGGAGCGCCATCATGTTAATACCACATTGTGGCTCTAATATCAAGAGTAATATTTTCTAATAAGCCCGGTAAATCGTTACGCAAAAAGTTAAGGTACTTCTCACCATTCAAGTGTCCATCAAAAAAGAATGGACCGGTGACATAATCCCCAAAGATGGCACCCCAGACACTTAAAGACCGCTTATGTTGATTATCAACTTGTCTTAATAAATGTGCATTTTCTGAAGAATAATAATGAAAATTATGTGTATTAACAAATCCATTCTTATGAAATGTTGATTCGTCTGCCCATAAAATATTATAACAAAAATTTGGGTTTTGAGTAATTTTTTCTCTGGCCCAGTTACAAAATCTTATTCGATGATCGAAGTCTGCATCTTTCAATTCTTGGTGTAACTAAATATGATAGGGATGTAAGCGATTCTTCTTTAAAAGACGGCCTTCTGATCTCTCACTTATACCAACTATTTTACTTATGTCCTTTTGGCTTCTGTGATGATCCTCTTCGATGGCGAGAAGATCCCTCAATTCACTATCTTCATTTGTAGAAGGTTTAACACGTTCATGTTTGGAGTAATTGGCACATGAAGTTGCAATAAATCTACTCATAACTTTCTGAAACGATCTTGCGTTTGGATGTCTACTATCTGCATATCTTTCAGCATAAATTCTGCTGGCCAATAAACAGTTTCTTTCTGCAGCACCCAACACGAATATCATATCCACTAACTTATTTTGTGTAAAATTCGTTTTATAAAAATCTTGATTACTAACAATAACACTCGTAAATGGTTAACTACAGTTTTATTTATTTACGTCAAACATTCAATTTTTATAAGAAGCACACTTGATTTTAGAATTTTACTTGAAATTGAAGTATATATTTGTCAAATTCTTGTTAACATGCAATGCCTCCAGTACAAAAATTGTAATTAGTCTTCTATCATAATATATTAGTTTCTGTTGCATTTTTTAATCTATAATACAATCGTTTTATGATGTTCTTTTTTATCTATACGAGGCCATAGATTTAAAAATGTCTCAATAATCCTATACATATTGAAAAATTGAAAATAATTCGGAAACGGCCATATTTAGGGATAGGGAGTTGTATGGCGAACTGATAAGGGTTAATATGTAGAAACCAAAAATGTCATAATATACAGGGTGTTTTATTTAGAAAAGGAAACTTTTACTAGTTAACGAATAATTGATTGGCAAGTCAATTATAAGCACCCTGTATGCAATTATGTCATTCTCTTCACATTAAAAGGAAGCTCTATCTGTGTACTTTTATTTTTCAACAGTTAGGGAGGTACATTTTCAAATCAAACTGTAATTTCAATTTTTTTTTTAAAAATTCGAAATAACTCAAAAACGGCTATATTTAGGGATAGGGAAATATATTGCGAATTTGTTAGGAACAATGTGTAGAATTCAAAAAAATAATAATATACAGGGTGTTCCATTTAAATTTTTTTATAATAATTTGGTCCTCTTTAAATAAACAACCTGTATTCGCGTGAATAATTTTAAAATATGCACACAACTAAACTATAACTGCATTCCAAATTTTACTAATCTAGCTTATATAAAAAGGAAGATATAGAAGAAGGCGCTCTTGTTGCCGGCCTTGTATATATATATATATATATATATATATATATATATATATATATATATATATATATATATATATATATGCATGTATCTCGATAGCTCAGTTGGTATAGCGGTACTCTTGCAAAATACACGTCGTACGTTCAAATCCCACTCGAGGTAATCTTTTTCTTTGTGTATTTAAAAAATATAATCAGGGTGGCCGGATATTCATATGCCAAACTTCAGGTGATGGTTATATACAAAAAATAAGAAAAACAAGTCATATTAACATGGGTCCGCAAATGCTTCAGTAAAGAGCTATGGCGCTGTAAAGATGATGACCTAAAGACGGTTTTTTCTTTTATACTCAGGAATCATAGTATGCTAATCTTTCAATTTTAGTAATGTAACTACTATCCATTACAAGAATTTTTCTTACGGTATCGGTCGACGAAATTCCATGCCAGGGGCGGTGCTACAGCGCACCTGCAAAACTTTGTTTGCATTATTTTTAATTTCCTCAATTCCTTTACAAATTTTTACAATAGCTTTAGTTTTTTCAATTAGTTTTGCTTTAAAAAGGTATTCTTGAAAGATTCTGCCAGATTAACCGTTTCCGAGAAAAACCGATTTGAAAATGGTTACGTACTTTGTTATTTAAATGAATAAATTAACACAACAGGGTAAATTAGTCAAAGGAAGCTTTGAAACTTCAGGGTGACAATTAAATATTGTTGACAATAGCTGTCACGTTGACTTCACTTTTAGCTGCAAAATGTTATCTTGATCATTAAAATTCAATTCAATAAGTGTTTTAAAGTTTTGTTATTACGTTATGGCAGAGTACACATTTTCTGAAATCGCCGATATGCATTTCATGCTTGTAGTCTTCAAACTCTCAAACTCAAACATTTCCGAATCGTCAAACCCCTTACAAAAGTTTATTTTTTCGATGGCACATTTTTGCCAAAACAAACTGACTGTGGTAGAAAGCGTACCACTAGGAATGCAGATGCAGAAGAGCGTGATTTAAATAGTGTGTCCGACAATCTGCGAATTTGTACAGAGAAACTGATGAAAAATGTATCCAAGAGTAGTGTACTGGAAATTTTGCACGAACATCATATACAAAGTCTTCAAGCTCTTAAAGCGGAATTTCAACCCCGATAAGGTTTTTGCCAATGAATGTAATTCAAAATTCAACAAGACTGCCATTCCCTTCAAAAAATCTTGTTCGCCTATGAAGCCGGCTTTACGCGAGAAAGAATTGTAAACTTGCACGATAGTTACGTTTGGGCAGACGAAAATTCCCATGTTTATTTTGAAGCAAGATTTCAAATCAAATTTTTGATAAATGTATGGGCAGGGATACTCGACAATCATTTAATTCGGCCTTTTGTATTGCCTCGTCACCTAAATGGTGAGATATACTTGAATTTTTTGGAAAACCATCTTCTAGATTTTCTAAATGATGTACCGTGGGATTAGACTAAAAAGTTGGTTTATGCATGATGGAACACTTCTCCATTTTAATGTCCGAGTTTGAAATCATCTAAATTTTATTTACCCTGAGAAGTGGATAGGTCGTGGCGGTCCAGTTACGTGGAATCATTCACCCTACTTAAACCCCTTAAGTTTTTTTCTTTGCGGAAATTTAATGTCAATTGTCTGATCGGCGCCAATTGAAAACAAGACCCACCTTGAACAAAAGATAATAGAGCAACGCAAAGTAATTCGCAACAAGTAAGGATTATTTAAGTGATACCGTACGAAAAGTTCTTGTATTGATACTTACAAAAACTATCCTTTGGTCACCTTTTTTAAGGCGCCATAGCGCTTTATTAAAGCATTTCCGGACCTATGTTAATATGAAATTTTTTTAATCACCTCCTGCAGTTTGTCATTTGAATTTCCGGGTACCCTGAATGTACAGGGTGTCCCAACGATAGAGTAAAGTAAGTTTATGCTTAACTAGAATTATTTGTGTAAATATTGTATGGACCATGGGGTAGAGGTAAGAAGTGTGCATTTTTTTAAAATATTGGAAGTTATACAGGGTGCGCCAGAAAAGCAGGACGTGAAAAGTATGATTTTTTAAATAGAACACCCCGTATTTGATTTTAGTTTTAATTCTACGTGTCCATACAAACATATTTTGTCATACAAAGATTGGCTGAAAGTTTTAGTTCTTGAGATATTCGCCTTTAAAGATTATTATGGTCATTTTCGTGGGGTTGATGAATGGGCAATTGTTCCGTTATTTCACAATAAAAAAAATTGATATTTCGTGTGAAAAATGAGTGATATTATTCTAACGTTTAGACCGAGTAGTATTTCTAATTTTCTCAACAGGGTGTTTGTTATAACCATTCAAATTTGAAAATTCTCAAATTAAAAAGAAATCAGTTTTTTAATTGCACACCCTATATATTTTTATTTCATTTTATTCGGGATTAAAAATCTATCATTTTGTTAAATATATCCTATATCTATTTTTGATAGTTTTCGAGGAATTTCGATTTTTCACACTAGCTACTTTATTTACGATAACATTGCATTGCATGGATCTTGGTAGCCATGGAAAATAATAATTGCGTTACTAAGATACAAAGGTTTCCTACTTGTCAAAATAAACACATATTAAATTTGTCGTTTTCGCATTTAACTTGTTATCAGTTCTTGTATCAATTATGGATTATTCGACAAATGAATTAATTGATATGATATACGTGTTGGGCGAGGCTGAAAAACCCTTTGTTGGCACAACGAATCTACAAAATGAAATATCCTGAACGTCGAATACCTACTACTGTTGGCTTGGAAAATTTGATGGGTAGATTTGATTCTAGCGGTAGTGTTAAATACTTCAAACGTAAAGTTGTTAATAAAAGGGCAGCTAATGAAGAAAAAGAACTTGAAATATTATTAAATATTCAAGAAAATCCCCAAGTGGGTTCTAGAACATTAGCGACCCCTCTTATGTTATCCGAAGTGAGACAGAACATGAGAAAAAGGCTCAATATGTCTATTCAGCAAGAAGGCCGTCTATTTGCGCATTTACTAAGACGCAATGTTGAATAATTATTGAATTACTGTTTCTCATTAATAAAAACTGTTAATATTCTCGCTTAGGTGGTTTGTTTTATTTCGTCGCAATTGTTTTCCATGGCTACCACGATCCACAATAATGTTATAGTATCGTATGTAACGTAGCTAGTGAGGAAAATCGAAATTCCTCGAAAACTATCAAAGATAGATATAGGATATATTTGACAAAAATGATAGATTTTTAATCCCGAATAAAATGAAATAAAAATATATAGGGTGTGCAATTAAAAAACTGATTTTTTAATTTGAGAATTTTCAAATTTGAATGGTTATAACAAACACCCTGTTGAGAAAATTAGAAATACTACTCGGTCTAAACGTTAGTATAATATCACTCATTTTTCACACGAAATATCAATTTTTTATTGTGAAATAACGGAACAATTGCCCATTCATCAACCCCACGAAAATGACCATAATAATCTTTAAACGCGAATATCTCAAGAACTAAAACTTTCAGCCAATCTTTTGTATGACAAAATATGTTTGTATGGACACGTAGAATTAAAACTAAAATCAAATACGGGGTGTTCTATTTAAAAATCATACTTTTTCACGTCCTGCTTTTCTGGCGCACCCTGTATAACTTCCAATATTTTAAAAAATGCACACTTCTTACCTCTACCCCATGGTCCATACAATATTTACACAAATAATTCTAGTTAAGCATAAACTTACTTTACTCTATCGTTGGGACACCCTGTATATGTGTTATATATATATATATATATATATATATATATATATATATATATTATATATATATATATATATATATATATATATATATATATATATATATATATTGTTACGCTAAAATTTTATGTAACCACTACATTATGAGTAGAATGAGTTTTATCGCGTTTGTGACACCGGTGACCATTGAAATTGTTATCATATACTAAATTATGTTGCTAATTAGTAAAGCCGTTGCCAAATTTTTCAACAACTATTCTGGAAACTCATTTTCACATGAATGTAACCTTAGCAATAATGCACTTTGAATGTGTTAAAAGCGTTGATAAATGTCCTTTTACGTCAAAACTAAAATCACCATATGTATATATATATATATATATATATATATATATATATATATATATATATATATATATATATATATATATATTACATTTATATAAACACTTCTTCTTTCTGCTTTAATTAATTATTCGATTTTTTCTCGATTCGTCATAAAAACAGAAATTTATTTTAGCGTCCTTTCGCGTTTATAAAATCCCTATTGTATTTATATTAGAAAGCAGTGAAAATTAGAATGCAATATTTTATACATCAACATATAGAGGTGAAAGGTTATTTGCTATATATATATATATATATATATATATATATATATATATATATAATAATAATAATAATAACCTTTATTGCCCAACAGCAAAAGCCAATTACAGAGCAAACTATATAATATTACACATATACAAAGATTTATATAAATATATAATCAACCCATCAACGTGAGTAGTAACTAATTATGTGTACTACCAATGATAATAATAATAATATATAATAATTATAATGATAACAATAATAACAATAATGCCCACAGAGTTAAGTGACTGTAAACACTAAAAACAAAAATGATTTACAAGAAGGACACATAGTTGACAATAGGACAGTTCCTTGAACACCTTTAAGCCCTATTACTGTAGTTAACATAACAGTCAATTATAGAAATTAATGGAGAGCAATATATGTCACAATTAGAACATATCTCATTGTACAATTGACACATTTTAACCACTGGTGACTTTAAAAGTAAATTAGATTTGGCAAAGGGACATGAAATGTACATCTTTGTCTTGTTTCTAACCTAGGAATATGAAAACAAATGTTGGCAAGAATAGAAGCGCAATCAATATAATTATGTATCATTTTGTATAAAAATGACAAAGTTATGATATTCCTTCTAGTCTCTAAAGACTGCATATCAAAGGTGTTAAGCAACATTGTATTTGAACAACCTTTCTCAGGATAAGCATTAAACATCTTAAAGCACAAATACTTCAGGAATTTGCGTTGAATATTCTCAATTAAAGCTTTGTAGCAGCCATAACGAGGTGACCACACTAATGCACAATATTCAAGCCTAGATATTCAAGCATATATATATATATATATATATATATATATATATATATATATATATATATATATATGCTATAGGGAAGAAGAGGAAGCGGAAAGGCAAAGGATATTTGGAAATGGGAAGAAGATAATAAGGTCGCCAGACATGAAAAGACAAGGAAGGAACAGGAAGGAACGGGAAGGAACGGGAAGGAACAGGAAGGAACAGGAAAGAACAGGAAGGAACAGGAAGGAACAGGAAGGGACAGGAAGGAATAGGGAGGAACAGGAGGGAACAGGGGGAAACGGGAAGGAACGGGACGGAACGGGGAGGAACAGGAAGGAACGGGACGGAACAGGAAGGGACAGGTAGGAACAGGATGGAACAGGACGGAACAGGAATGAACAGGAAGGAACAGGAAAAAACAGGAACAGTACGGAACAGGACGGAACAGGAAGGCACCGGACGGAACAGGAAGAAGCGGGAAAGACCACGAAGGAAACAGCTCAATAACGGAAAGCGGAAGAAGGACAGGAGAGAGAAGGAGGAAGTAAAGGAATACGAGGAATGATGAAACAGATGGAAGAAAACAGGAAGCAGGGAAATAAGGAACGAAATGGGAGAAAGGGAAAAGGTGTGGCAGAAAGTAAAGGAAGAACTGATAGGAAAAATAGGAAAGGTTGGAAAAAAAGCGAATGAGGAGTAGAGAAGGAAAGGAAAGAATAAAATAGTAATAAAGGGATGGAAAAGCAAGGAACACTAGAAATAATTAAAAGACGTACTGGAAGATAAACTGAACGTACAAGTGGAATACAAAAAAGTGGTGGTTGTAAATAGAGAGAAAGAAAACGAGATGGTAGTGGTAGGAATGGCGAACTTGGTATAGAAAAGTGGAGATTGAGAGAGTAAGATACTTTTCGAATGAGAGGAACGGTGAGATAATCAGAGAAAGGTAGGCGGAGAGGAGAAACTAGAAAGAAAGGACTAGAGGAGGAAAGAAGTATGGCGAAACAGGGAAGAAATGAATCAATGAATAGCGAGAAAAAGGAACAAAAAAGGAAAATAAGGAAACAAGAGAAAGGGTACAGAAAGAGGCAAACGGACTAAACATAGTGTTTTGGAACGTGGTGGGAATAAACAACAAATACCAAGATTTTTGGGGATTCATTAAGGAACAAGACATGGTGGGATTACAAGAGACATGGATGGAAGAAAAAGAATGGGAGAAGTGGAAAAAGGGATTCCGGAGGAATTTGAATGCGTGGTGCAGCATGCTGAAAGAGCCAGTATAAGAGGGAGAGCAAAAGGGGAATAATAACAGGAGTAATGGAGGAGTAAAAATGGAGGCAAAAAGAGGAAGGCGAGAAAAGATAACAGAGAAAGGGAATAGTAGAAAGAAATATAAATGAGGGAAAGAAAGATGAAAATAATAACAAATTACAGCAGAGATATGAAGGAGACAAGAAAAAACCTAGATGAGGTGATGGAAGAGTGGGAGGATGACGTGATAATACTGCAAGGGGATTTCGCTGCGAGAATAGGAAAAGAGGGAGAAGTACAAGAAATGAAGGGGGCGGGGAAAAGAGCGACAAAGTATAAAAGAAGGAAAAGAACTACTAGAAATGTGCAATGAAAGGGGATGGGAGGTACTGAACGAGAATAAAGAACAAAGCGAAATGGGGGTTTTCACGTATGTAGGATGGAGAGGTGAATCGCCAATGGAGTATACAGTAACGAACGCAGAAGCGGGAGAATGGGTGAAAACATTTAATATATGAGAGAGGGTGGAATTGGACCACCAATCCATGGAGCTGACAATGGAAGGGGTAGAAAGGGGGGAGTGGAAGAAGGAAAGACACATACACAAAAAAATATGGTTGAGTAAAGACATAAAGAATTATAAAGAGACAATAGAAAACAATATGAGAAGGGAAAAGGGATAGAAGAAAGCGTGGAAGAAATGAGCGAGAAGTTGGAGGAAGCAACAGAGAATGTCAAACTAACAAGATGGAACAGGATAGAATCGATTGGAAGAAGTTGTGGGATACAGAATTTAAGGAGACCAAGAGAAAGGCAACAAGAACACTAAGTCAATGGAAAAAGGAAGGCTGAAAAAGAAGAGTAGAAAAATGCACTAAGGAAACACAGGGAGACACGCGAGAGAAAAAAGGAAGAGGAAAAAAGAAACAAGAAGAAAAGACAAGGAAATAAAAACGGAAGAAGTACGGAAATATTTAAAGAAATAAAGAGCAGAGGGACGCAAATAAGGATGTAGACAAAGAAATGGGAGATATACTTCAGGAAATTACTGGAAGGGGAACAGAGACAGAAGGTAGAAGAAAACAAGGCAAACAAATGTACGAGGAGGAAGAAGTAATGAAAGAAATGGAAGTGATAATGGTAGTAATAATAAACAAAATATGGAGAGGAGAAGGTTTTCCGAAGAGATGGAGGAAAGGACTAATATGCCTATTATACAAAAAGGGGACAAAAAACAAACGGGAAATTACAGAGGAGTTACATTCTTGAACACGGCATACAAAATATTTGCGATAGTGCTAGAAGGAAGGCTAAAGAAGGAAATAGAGGAAAAGAAATTGTTACAGAGGGACAGACAGGATTCAGGAAAGAGAGAAGAACGATAAATAACATATACAAGGAACCAGAAAAA
Source organism: Vesta saturnalis (assembly GCA_036346205.1). Lineage (NCBI taxonomy): Eukaryota > Metazoa > Arthropoda > Insecta > Coleoptera > Lampyridae > Vesta > Vesta saturnalis. The sequence continues at coordinate 1,680,778 of JARFJB010002009.1, forward strand.
AAAGACCTAGTAGCGGAATTCGATAGAGTCAACAGAGAAAAGCTGTGTGAATATTTGAGAAAAAAAAAGATAAATGAAAGGCTGATAGAAAGGATGAAGGAAATTTATGAGGAAAAAAAGGGAAGGGCCAGGTATTTCATTTCCTCCCCAAGGGGAAGGACGGGCTGCTAGATCTTCCCGAGCTCCTGCAGCCACAATCATGGATTCCCAGCATACATACATTACGTATATATGCATGGTGGGATTAAGGATGGGTGTGGTCAGGATATGATCGGGAGGGACTAGTTCTGAGAGGGAAAATACTACCCCAGCATTCGCCTAAGTAGCCGCACATGGTGTGCATATACTCAGTGACCATGCCGCCACTTGTGTATGAGGAAAACCCCCTGAAAAAACCTCCTAAAAGGTAGACGGTAACGGTAATCGAATCCTGTTACCTCCCGGAATGCTAAGCAGGTCGTATCACCACTACTCTACCAGCTCGGTTATGAGGAAACGACGAGCAGGGTAAGAGTGAATGGGGAACTGAGCGAATAACTTATAACAAGGAAGGGGTTGAGGCAATGATGTCCATTGAGCCCGAGCCTGTTCTCGGTATACACAGGGGACGTGGAGGAGACATTAAGGGGACAGCAAGTGTTAGGATTGGTGGTGGGGAACATGAAAATGTGGACGTTGGCGTACGCGGGCGATATTGTGTTAGTAGCCAAGGAAGAAAAAGAAATGAAGGATGTGATAAGGACGATGGACAGATACTTGAAAAGGAACGAACTGGAAGTAAATGTAAACAAAATAAAGGAAATGTGGGGAGGAGAAAGTACATCAGGTAAAGCAATTCACATACTTGGGATACACGATGAGGCAGAACAACAAACTAATAAAAAGTGTGTTGTTGTATGGGCTGGAAGTGTGGGGGTGGAAAGAGCATAAAGAGGCGAGGGGCTACAACAAAAGTACTAGAAGTGGGTGTTGGGACTGGAAAGAGCAATGCCGGGGTATATCGTCAGAGAGAAAGTGCAAGAAGAAAAAATAAAGGTAGAGGCGGGAACCAACGTAATGAAGTACGAGGAGGAAATGAGGGAAAGAATGGAGAGTAAATTATTACAAGAAGGGAGAGAGAGTACTATGAAAGAAACGGGGACGCGAAAGAAGAAGTGGAGAGATTAAGGAGAGAAGGAGTGGAAATGAAAATGGACATAATAGGAAGGAACAGGGATGTACAAAAACAAAAAAGGTGGATAAAAATAAAAGAATCAAAATATAAGGCAATTATAAGAACATTAGGGGAAGGGATTTGAAATGAGAAAAGAAGAAAAGAAAAGAATTGCTTTAAATTTTCTGAATACGGTTCTGTCTAATACGGGCGCGTTTAAATAATGGTTTTACAACTATGTGCAAATATGTGGTTATTTTATTTTCTTTTTTCTATTTTAAAGTAGAAATTCTTATTGGGTCGTTTCGTGGAATACTGTAAAGCAGGTGGTGAAAGATGATACATCTTACTATTGAATTTAACTGGGTCATATTTATTTATTAGGGGGTAAACTTATATCTATGAAATTGTGGTATAATATTTACAGGATTAATACAAATATTAATTACGGAACGATCTTACCTTAGTAATCTTAATTAAAATATTTACAACATCTGTTTACAAAGATAATTGTTGTTAATTCATGACACTGATGTAACTAGTCGTTAGAATTTTGTATTAAATAGGCCTCTTTGAGAAGTGAAATGAATTTTTTGCTTATGTTAACCCTAAAAGGGAGTTGGTACAGGTACCTGGTACAAGCAGGTTTGTATGCTGCTGTTTGATGTTTTGAATGAAAATGACTGGATACTCATTATTTTGTGTTTGTGATTGGTGCATCATTTGTTTGGATTTGTAGTTGTATGTCTAGTAATTTTCATGTTAGTTTCAGTTAGTGTTTGGATTAGTGTGGATCATTTTGAATAGTTTTTGTTCTGTTTAATTTGAATTGAAAGTATCACGGAAATGGAGAACGGCATCGCGTGAATTAGAAATGTTTCTGATTCTCCTAGAGCATCGGCCGGTCCCAGTGGCGCAAGTATTTGTGGTGTTTCTGCAACTCTGAGATTACAAGCGTTTACCTACTGTCGGATATGCACTAATGAAACGGAATAAATGCCTTTAATAACTAGACAAAGTAGATAGTCGACTTAAGGCATCAAATACTGTCAAAGCATAGTTTGAAGGGTCACTTACCATCTCCTTGGATATAATTGGCGCATTACGCTCGTTCTGGTTCATATTCCCGTTGAATCCGACGTTGGCGATGGATACATGACGAAGTGGTCAAGATATAACAAAGTCATTCAATTTATTGCCGTTAGAGCTGCTTTAGAACAATTATTGAATCCAACTTTAGTTCCACCATCCTCGTGTTAACCTCCAACTCCTGATGTTTAGAGGTCAATCAAGTTAGCCTTCGACTTTTGATTTTTTATATATTTTGACGATTCAATTGTGCTCGTTTTGTGCTGAATTGTTGCCAGTATTTGTTTCAATTTTGCTCGTTGTTAAATAATAAAAAAAAACTATAAACAAATCCGGGGGCCAAGTTGACGCTCAGCCCCCGACTTTTTGAGTTTTTTAATATATTGCAGTTAATTGTGCTCGTTTTGTGCTCAATTGTGCCGGTATTTTTTTCGATTGTGCTCGTGGTTAAATAATAAAAAAACCTTTAAATAATCCGGGGGTCAAGTTGACGGTCAGTCCCCCATTTTTTTTTTGGTTTTTGAATATTTTGGCGCATTCAATTGTGCTCGTTTTGTGCTCAATAGTGCCGGTATTTTTTTCAATTGTGCTCTTTGTTAAATATTGAAAAAACCATAAACAAATCCGGAGACCAAGTTAACAGTCAGCCCCCGATTTTTTTGAGTTTTTTGATATATTTTGGCACATTCGATTGTGCTCAATTGTGCCGGTATTTTTTTCAATTTCGCTCTTTGTTAAATATTGAAAAAACTATAAACAAATCCGGGGGCCAAGTTGACGGTGAGCCCCCGATTTTTTTGAGTTTTTTGATATATTTTTAGGGCATTCAATTGTGCTCATTTTGAGCTCAATTGTACAAGTTTTTTTTTTCAATTGTGCTCGTTGTTAAATAATGAAAAAACTATAACAAATCAGAGTCCAAGTTGACGGTCAGCGTCAATTTTTTAAAGTTTTTTGATCTTTTTTTGGTTTATTCAATTGTGTTCGTTTTGTGCCCAATTGTGCCCCTATTTTTTTTATTGTGTTTTTTGTTGAACCATAAAAAAGGAGTAGATTTTGAAAAGAGTCTCAGTATTCAATTATTTAAAAAAAAGTATCTGTACCATAAAACGAAAGTAAACGCAGTTTTTATTTTAAACTTGGCTTGTTCTTTGAGGCGGTGTTTTTTAATTGTACCTACCTACGTGAGTGTTTTTAAAATTAATTTAAATGCAGACTTTAAAGCGAGGGATAAACAAGTAACCAAACTGAACACGATGTTTCAAAAATCTACAGAGAAGTTGATTAATAACCTAAGTAAACGAAGTAACAAAACAATCATAAAAATAAAGGAGCATAATTGGCAGTATTACACTATAAAATAATACAAAATGGAAACGTGGAATTAACTTCTGTCAGTAGATTTCATTTTAAACACATTTATAAATGTCAAATTAGAATATACATAAAAACATAAATATAAACAAGAAGTTTTAGTATTATATAAATATTTAATAGAACCTTATCAGTTATCACAGTCTTATAATCTATAAAAAAGTAAATGGGGTAACACCTCTTCAGGACTATTACAATCCGCTGTTTTGCACATAAGATCATCATACACTTACTTCCCATTTGTTGTTTATTCGACAACTGTATGTTTTAAAATGCCCCATTGTATTGTCGTTTATTTCACAGATAAAAAAATTATGAACAAATGCAGGAGCCCATTTATACTATTAGGACATTTTAATGCACACTCAGATAATCGAGGGCGAGTGATTGAAGAAATTATAGAAGAAGTTAACTTTTTTTAAACACCTGTGAAGGCACTTTTTTTAACGCGAGAAGCAACAATTTTTCAGCCATAGACCTACCTCTCTGCTCTCCTGCCTTAGCACCAAAAATTCAGTGGAAAGTACTTCAGAATCAAATATTTTCAGATCATGCTCCCATTCAAATTTCATTCCTAACATCTTGCCCATCAACCGAATTGCCTAGAAGATGGTTAATAAAGAAAGCCGACTGGATTATGTTTAGCAACAGTTTATCACACTTTAACCCAATCCAAGGTGACGTTAACAGAGCAGTCAATGACGTAGCCATGAAAATTTTACAAGCATGTGAAACAAGCGTCCCTAAATCAAGTGGTAAACCTCGAAAAAGGTGCGTCCCATGGTGGAACGATGAGATAAAGTGTGCTATTCGCGACCGTAAGCAAGCATTAAAAGTTTTTAAATCTGAACCTTCTATTAATAATGCAATCGTGTTTAAAAAACTAAGAGCCAAAGCTAGGAGAACTATCAAACTTGCAAAACAACAGTCTTGGCAAGCATACGTGACTAGCTTATCCAATCAAACCCTCAATTCCGAAATATGGCAAAAAATACGATCAATGAATTCAACTTCGCAGAGAATGTCAATAAATAATATAATTTACCGTGGTGAGATTGTACATAATCCTCAAGACATTGCTAAGAGTTTTGCTGACCATTTTGAAACCAATTTCTCTGATACCGAGAATGTATCTGATCTTGAAAGTGCTGAAGAGTCATTGGAAGAACTTGCATATAATCAACCCTTTACAACGTCAGAGTTTGAAAATGCACTATCAAAATCCAGACACTCTGCTCCTGGTCCAGACTACATTCATTATGAATTCATTAAACGATTACCGAAGGAAGGAAAACTTCATATCCTAGCCATCTTTAATAAAATATGGAAAGAGGGCCAATTTCCGGAAATGTGGCAAAAGTTTATTATAGTCCCATGCCTAAAATTAAACAAAGACTCTCTTTTTATGGACAGTTATAGGTCTATATCTCTGACGTTTTGCATGATCAAATTAATGGAAGGGATAGTTGATATACGACTGATGTGGTATCTAGAACGAAACGGTTTATTATCAAAATATCAAATGGGTGCAAGACAATGGAGATCTACAACAGACTGCCTAGTGCAACTAGAGTCAGCGATTCTAAATGGCTTTGCTGAAAGACACCATACATTTACAATATATTTTGATATTGAAAAACCCTTCGATCGGACGAACAGACAACAAATACTATTTGAACTTCAACGCATAAAAATTAAAGGACCGCTATTGATCTTCATAAAAAACTTCTTGGCAAACAGAAAATTTCGGGTACGCGTAAACAATTGCGTATCTCAGGAGAGAGTACAAAAGAACGGAATACCGCAAGGTTCTACACTCAGTGCTACTCTATTTACAATAGTAATGAGTAAACTAGTTGAGTGTCTATCACAGTATATCGGTAAAACCGATGTAGATAACTTAGTTATATACAAGTCAGGCCCTACAACGGAGGATCTACTACATCCCTTGCAAAACGAAATCGACCAGTTAGTGAGAACGGCGAACAAAATAGGTTTTACTCTATCTGCTACGAAATCACAGGTAGTTCATTTCTGCCGTTCAAGATCTCATCACGATCGCCCTAGGTTTAGGATTGGAGATCATACGCTAGAAGTTTAAGGACTGCGTACGTTTTTTAGGAGTTCGCTTTGACAGAAAACTTTATTGGAAGAATCATATTGAACATTTAATCACAAGGATAAAGGTAACCATTAACACTCTCAGGTACCTATCTCATATATTATGGGGTGCTAAGAAGGATACCCTACTTAGAATATACCAGTCCTTAGTTCTTTATAAACTCAGCTATGGGGGAGTTGTCTAGCGCTAGAATGTCACATATTCATAAGCTGAACAGGATTCATTGTGCAGGACTAAAGCTGTGCAATGGAGTTTTCCGCACATCGAGATTAGACAACATATGTTTCGAGAATAACAGCACTCCTTTTCAACATATCCTGTGTGTAATGCTACTTAATTACGCCCTTAGAACGAATGCCCAGCCAAGCCACCCAAACTACAATACCTTCTTTTATTATGACATGTGCCATTTTGCCAATAGAAGTTCCGCCATGCGCCCGGCGGGTGTGAGAACTACCGAGATGAGCAGAGACTACGGACTCAATTACCCATATCAAGTCTATTCATATGAAGAATGTGAAGTAGCACCATGGATAATTAGCCAATCGAGTATTCACGCAGACAACTGTGTTCGTGACGATTCTAGGATTAGTTTACAAATCACTAAAAAATCTTTCACAAATTTCAGAACACGAAGGTTACAACATAATATACACAGACGGATCCAAAGGCAAAATCGGTGTGGGTAGTGCCATTTATGTGAAGAATGAAGCATACTGTTGGTCTATTCTTAATGATGCAAGCGTGTATACAGCAGAGTTGTATGCTATATTGCAAGCTTTGTATTATTGTGATTTAAATACAGAACGTAAATTTTTAATTTGCAGCCACTCTTTAAGCTCAATAAGAGCTCTAAAAAACACCTTCTCTAGAGACACCTTAATAAAAAAAATTCTGGCAAGCATTGAATGGTTAAGAAATTCAGGTAAAAAGGTATGTTTCGCATGGTGCCCCTCGCACTGCGGAATCTTGGGTAACGAGCTTGCAGACGACGTGGCACGTAAAGCAGCAAGTAGTAAAGAAATTGACATCTATCAAGTTCGACCTGAAGATGTTAAACTATCAATAAAAAGGAAAGTCGTAAATTACGCCTTCGATAATTGGACAAACAACAACTCTGCTTACTCAAAGATTAAAACAAAACCAAAACTATGGAAATTCCCAAAAACCGTCACAAGAAGAGAGCAAGTAGCAATCTCAAGGTTACGTATCGGACACACGAATCTTACTTCCTCATATTTAGTTTTAAGGGAAAAAATTCCTCTCTGCACAAAATGTAGCGAAGTACTTACTGAGCCCCACATATTACTTAAATGTAGAGAGTTCAATAGACAAAGAGTTCAAAATAAATTATGCGACCGCATAGACCAATGTTTAAACAATGACATACAGAATATCCAGAATCTAATTAATTTCCTAAAAGAAACCAGTTTATTGAAAAAAATTTAACCAGTACTGATGATAGTACTTATAATTTACGTACAAAGTAGATAAGAATTGTAAAGCGTGCTAATGACCTGGTCGTCGAAGCAAAAAAAAATCCAATGGGTTTAAACCTGGCGATCGTGCCGGCCACGGTACTTCACTTCCTCGTCCAATCCAGCGTCCAGGGAACCATGCATTTAAAAATTCTCTAACGTTTCGTGTAGAATGTGGTGGTGCACCATCATGAATGAAATACATGTTCATTCTAACATCTATATATATATATATATATATATATATATATATATATATATATATATATATATATATATATGATATACATTTAGGATTTTTTTGAAAAATTCATCCGAAAGAAAAACTTGGGCGACCAAAGAAATTAGTCATTTGTTTTGCCTGCGTTATTAAGCATTAAGTATTTATTTTATTTTTGTCAGAAAGAGTATTTGCAATTTGGGCTTAGTAAAGATGACGAACTGTCACATCTGTGGACCAGGCATTTCGCATCCTATTAGTTAGATTGCACAGTAAAGAATGTAGTGTTAATTTAACACTAAATTATAATTCCAGCAGGTCCACTCCTCTTTGTGGTAATAGTTACAAATGTCTAGTAGCAGATTTTCTCAAAATGTTTGTAGTTAATATGTAGTACAATTATAGCTACAATTACTTTTGAGTTGCAGTAATACGACAAAACCTAATAGTACTTTCAACATTCTATTTCTTTGTAATTACTTTATTAGTCTGTTGCTAACTCTTAAGTTGGTCAGGGTATTTTAAACAGCAAGAAATTATTGCGAAAAAGTTAAAGAACACACTATAATATTGATTTAAACATTATTTGGCAATAAAATCTAAGAAAAGTTATTTGGCTGAGACTGAGAGAAAATAGGACATACTTTTTTTCTTGGAATTATTCCATATGCTTTATAAAAAGGAACTTTATCAACAGCCTTTTCTCCATTCAGGATATGGTAACCTTTATCTTTTGTAGAATTAACTTTCATATAATATAGGAACTATCTCAGTTTACCAATAGAACATAATATTAAAGGATACTGGCTACAGGATAGAACAATAAATCAATTGTTTAATAAGTTACTATATTCTGTAAATATCCGTTATACAGGGTGGTCCAGTTTATAACGGCAGGACTTTACCAAAGGATAGTTAACGTAAAAATAATGTCAGTTTTTCATATAAACATACATGCTGGAGAGCTTCGTTTTCGTCATTCAGAGTGTTGAAATTTTGTAAAATAAATAGAATATTTCTAAAATGACAGATTTGAATAATTTTGAATTTGGTATACAGTGTGAACTAATTGTCCCTCATTATTTAGGGCTTTTGATGATAAAATACGAAAATCAGTGGCGGAGATATGGGTGTACCATCGTCCCTTTTCAAAAAAATCTCAATAGCTCTTTTGTATTGCGTTTCACAAGAAAGTGTTTAAATGGTTTTTTATTCATTTACAAATACTCTATTAAGTGCTTGGTTTAGATAATTTTTTAAGCTTCCGGTTTGACCGGAAGCGCACATACTTTTATTTTTTTAAATCACACTGTATATATATTTTTGCATTTTTGCGTTGCTTATTATTTTCTCAATACATACGTATAAAATTCTTATAGGGTTTTGTAAAAAAAAAAATTAGAGAAAAATGCCATCGACAGTTTTTCAATTTTATTATACGATTAGAAGAATCAAACAAAACCGTAGACAGCGTACGTCAACAAAATCGCATCGCAATTGTTTTTTCGTTTATTGCAATTGACAATCAGATAAAAGTTTAATTTGATTTCAATCGAAATAATTGTTTAAAATGAATAACGGTGAAAAAGTTGACCTGTTGTTAATTTTCGGTGAATGTAAACGTAATTCTCGACGAGCGGTAGAATTATACGCACAAAGCTATCCCTATAGATACCATCCTTCCGAAAGTTACATACGAAAAATTGAACAATCGCTTAGAATGCGTGGAACATTATCATGAGTAAATTATCAGAATTTAGAACAACAAAAAAATGTTTTGACCGAAGATATTGAAGTACATCAAGGACCGCAATGAAGCAACGTGTAATTAGTGTAGATAAGGAATTATAAGTATGAAAGGTGAAAATGAAGTGGTAATATATTGTTAATTTTAATATGTATTTAGCAAATATTATGTTTAGAACATAAATATTCAGCAAAAGTGTGATGTAAAGACGCTTTTAATATTTTTTAAATATGTATATGTAATAATGGACAAAGTAATTTTGAAATGCATACACGTGTTAGGGCGCGACGCGCCCTTATCTCGTGCCGCTCCAGTGCGACATCCCCATCGACGAACCATCTCAGCTACCGCGGAGCCGGCGATATATCCTAATAACTATGCATTTATTAATCTAGTCTTGCTTGATTTTGTAAATAAGTTTCTCACTACATGTTTAGTTATAAATGCGATAATCAAGTTACTGTATAATGCTTGTTTTTCAACCATTCTGCTCGGTTAAATAAAGCGTTTTAGTAGTTTAGTTGTTTTAATTAAGAGTTCTATAGCAAGAGAGTTCTGTAGCAAGAGAGAGGCGTGCATGATCAATTTCTATTTCAGAAAATTTTCTATTTCACTGACGTAGGTAGGTACAGTTAACAAAACACTACCGCTAGTGAGTACAAAAGAAGCAAAGAATAAGCCAAGTTTAAAATAAAAACTGAATTTACTTTAGTTTTATGGTACAGATACTTTTTTTTAAATAATTAAATACTGAGATTCTTTTCAAAATTTACTACTTTTTTATTATTGAACAAAAAACACAAATGCGGGCACAATTGGGCACAATACGAGCACAATTGAATAAACCAAAAAAAAAGATCAAAAAACTTTGAAAAAATTGAAGGGACTGACCGTCAACTTGGCACTCGGATTTGCTTATAGTTTTTGTCATTATTTATCAAAGAGTACAAGTGCAAAAAAACCTGCACAATTGAGCACAATTGAATGCCCCAAAAATATATCAAAAAACTCAAAAAATCGGGGGCGGACCATCAACTTGGCCCCCGGATTGGTTTATAGTTTTTTCAATATTTAACAAAGAGCACAATTGAATAAAATACCGGCACAATTGAGCACAATTGAATGCGCCAAAAACATCAAAAACCAAAAACAACGGGGGGCTGACAGTCAACTTTGCCCTAGATTGGTTTACAGGTTTTTTTTATTATTGGACAACGACCACAATTGAAAAAAATAACGACACAATCGAACACAAAACGAGCACAATTGAGTGTACCAAAAATATATTAGAAAACTCAAAAATCGGGGGCTGACCGTCAACTTGGCCCCCGGATTTGTTTATAGTTTTTTATTATTTAATGAGCACAAAACGAGCACAATTGAATACGTCAAAAATATATAAAAAAATCGAAAATCGGGGCTAACTTGACTGACCTGATGTTTCGGGTATTTCCACTGAGAGAGATAGAACTTGTCGGCATCATCTTTTTGTTCTAAAAGATAAAAATTTTGGATCATGGACGCGAAAAAAGTGCTGTGGTTGCCATAAACCAATGTGTAACACACCTGTCACAAGTCCGCGATATCTCAACATTTGAACTATTATTTGATTTTCTTTCACCACATTGCTGTATAAATATTACCTAATCTTTGTAATGTTCATTTTGTACACATGTTTAATTACTTTATAAATAAAACATGAATATACTTGAAAAAAAGTTATTTCTATATCTAATGCAGTTTGTATGGCAGGGGTGTCCTTAATACTCGTGTTTGGAGATCTGCAACTCCCAAGTGAAAATAGTTAGAAAATCAAAAACACTGAAGAAATGCTTAAAATGAGATGTTATGAAATTTCAGAATTCAATAGAAATTTTGTAGGAGGTATACAGGGTGATTGGTGAGGAACCCCCGTATTTCAGGAAAGGAAGTCGAATAGGGCTTCTTTTTCGTAATATAGGGTGTCAAACGTACAAAAAGGTTGATTTTTGAAATATCTCCAAAACGAAAAAAGGTATTTTTCTTATTCTTGGAATAATAAATAGAGATATAAAGTACATTTTTTTAGCTTATTAAACGTTTTTATTATGTACAGTAACGTAGAACACAAGGAACAGAGCATCTTTTCTACGCCAATGGAGTAAATTGATTTTTTTATTAAAATACGAAATATTGATGTTTTCCAGATAAAAATCGATGACTTTAACAGTTTGTAAGATATTTGCATTTTTAGGTATTTATTACCAACTGCTTAGGCAGGTTATTAACATTGACACCCTGTATCTCGAAAACGAAGCACGATTGGACTTACCTTTATATGAAAGTTTTGTGTTAAAATGATTAGATATATCATTTCCTGAAGTTACAAGCATCCTCCCGAAACACTGGTTTTCACGTTTTCATGTTTCTCAAATAACACGTGTCAATTAATGATTGAAGCTGACGTCATGTCAAATCTAGAAAATTTCTTTGCTTAGTATTTGCAACACTGAGAATTATATTGTCAAATCAACGGTTTCTACCTTTTTTGCCATAGTCGCACGCGTCTGTTTTTCATTAGCTTTTATTATAATTTATAAAAACAATATTTATAGAAATAAAATTGCATAATTTAGATGAATTAATGGAAGCAGTTGAACACCAGATGTCAATAAACTTTTCCAAAAGTAGGGTTTTATGTTTAATTGTAACAAACAATGTTTATAATTACATCAAAGGTGATTACTCTATGGGACGCTAATATCAACCGTTGCGACCGAAATGAAGTGTAGTGGTACCAACCTAACCAAAATTTGCTACATGACGTCAGCTTCAATCATTAATAGACACCCATTACTACAGAATAATATTCAGAATAATATTATAACAACCAGCCTAACAAGTTGTTAATAAATACCTAAAAATGCATATATCTTGGATACTTAATACGTATCTAAGGTTTCTTATTTTAATAACAAATATTTCGTTTTGGAGATATTTCAAAACTTTTTTTTGTAACTTTGATACCACCGGGAACGACGCATTATTGGGCTTACGTTTATATGAAAGTTTTGTGTTAAAATGATTAGATCTATCATTTCCTGAAATACCGGGTGTTTCGCACGAATCACCCTGTATGACTATTACCTTTCGGGTACCTGAGTACGCATGTCCACTCTTAATGGATAAATGCTATCTTGGTCGCTTGAACAGCGACTCCTGGGGCCATCCTAGATTATACTTCAATTCCATATTGGGTTTTATCAGAAAGTTATTTACGTTCAGGAGTCTGTACTTAACAAAATAAGTAGATAAGTAGTAATCATGACTAAATAAACTGGATATTCGCACAGGATAGGAACTTGTGCTGTTGATTCAGGTTAACAGGAATCCTCTGGAAGTGCTGCACGGAGAACATATCTTCTAAGAGAACTGGTAAGTATTTAATCCTTCAGGTATTTCAAGTACGAACAAATGTAAAAATGTAAATATACAATGCTTATTTCAGGAACGACGTTTACAATAAATCGGAATTTAATCCATTCGGTTGCAGTATTTACTTCTAGGATCGTGGCTATAATAAGAATGGATTTTGTAATAGAAAATTTATATATAAATCTGGATCTGATTCTAGTTTTAAACTACTGCGACGCGCTTCACGTCTGATACACCTACGGCCGTTTTAAAAATGTGTTTGTGTGTACTAACACTAGTGAACAGGGCAGGCGGCCCATAAAAACGTGATATACAATCTTGACGTGGGAGGATACATCTTTGTTTATGACAGCGATTGGATATCGTGGGTAGTGATAATCGTGGGTGCTTAACAGTGTTTATTTACGGAAGACTGTACAAAATGAATGAGTGTTTGTGAGTGAGAATATTTAATAATTAAAGAAAAATTGTTAAGAAATAATTAATTCAGGCTACATAAGGAAACTACTGGGGAACGTATATGATACTGTTAAACTATTTAAGCTGGATTGCTTCTTTTCCTTGACTTACCTTGTACATACATTTATATAGCTGTTTTTACCATTTTCAATAAAGGAAGTTATTGCGATGGGTTGAAAAATTGAAAGCTGCACTAAGACCGGTTTATCAGGTCCTCTATCAAAAAAGTGTATACGAGCGTGCGGGAGCGCGCGCGTTTGTGTATATGTATGTGTGTGCGTGTGTTTGTGTTTGTGTTTGTGTTTGTGCTTGTGTTTGTGTTTGTGTTTGTGTTTCTGTTTGTGTTTGTGTTTGTGTTTGCGTTTGCGTTTGCGTTTCGGTTTACGTTTGCGCCTTCGCTTACGTTTGCGTTTGCGTTTGCGTTTGCGTTTGCGTTCGCGTTTGCGGTTGCGCTTGCGTTTGCGTTTGTGCTTGCGTTTGCGCTTGCGCTTGCGTTTGCGTTTGTGCTTGCGTTTGAGTTTGCGCTTGCGTTTGCGCTTGCACTTGTGCTTGTGCTTGTTCTTGTTATTGTGCTTGCGTTCGGGCCAGCGTTCGTTTCCTTTTTTCACTTGTGTTGTACGTATTCGTTTTCTTTTTCGTTTGTGTTCTTTTTTGTGCTTTTGCTTATGTATGTGTTTGGTTTTCTATTTGCGTTTACTTCTGCATTTGATTTTGATTATGCGTTTGTATTTGGGTATATTTTTGTGCTTTCGTTTGCTGATGCGTTTGAGTTTGCTTTTGCGTTTGATTTTTCGCTTTCGTTTGCGTTTGTGTTTGCGCTTTTTTTTATTTTACAATTGATTTTGCGTTTGATTTTATGTTTGCGTTTACTTTTGCATTTGATTTTGAGTTTCCGTTTATTTTTGCTTTTTGCGTTCTTCTTCTTGTTTTCATTAACATTTGCTTTTACAATTTATTTTACGTTTGCGTTTGCATTTGTGTTTATTTTTTGCTAATGCGTTTGAGCTTACCTTTGCGTTTGATTTTGCGTGTGTGTTTGCGCTTGTTTTTGCTTTTGCAGTTGATTTTGCGTTTGTGTTTATATTTATTTTTGTTCGTTTGCCTGCTGATACGTTTGCGTTTGCTTTTGCGTTTGATTTTTCATTTGCGTTTGCTTTTGTGTATCCGACTGTTTTGTTGCTTTTGCTGGCGTTGGCTTTTGGTTTGATTTTGCGTTTCCGCTTGCGTTTGTGTTTCTCTTTACGTTTAATATTGCGTGTATGTTTGCTTTTCCGTTTCCGCTTGCTTTTGCGTTTACGTTTGTGTTTGTTTTTGTCTTTTTGTTTGCGTTGTCGTTTGCTTTTGCAGTTGATTTTGTGTTTGCGTTTGCGGTTATGATTGGGTTTGTTTTTGTGCTTTTGCTTGCACTGGCGGTTGCATTTAATTTTACGTGCAGGTTTGCGTTTTCTGTTTGTTTGCGTTTCATTTGTGTTTGTTTCTGTTTTTCTGATTTTTCCCCGCTTGCGTTTGCGTTTGCTTTTGCATTTAATTTTACGTTTGCGATTGCATTTGCATACGCATTATGTATACGTTGTGTTTGCCTTTGCTTTTGCGTTTCCGTTGGTGTTCGGTTTCGTGGTCGATTTTGTGTAATTAAAGGATCTTGTCAATTTTGTGTTCCAAAAGAAGCTTCAAGTAATTGTATCTTCTTTCATGCCATGTGTTTCTAATTTGAACTAAGTTAAGATTTATAACGAATTCAAATAATTTACTTTGGAGTGTTAATAATTATGAACAATTTTAGGAAGATAGGCCCTTGCAGTTTTCGTAAACCATTGCTACTTTTTTGTGAAACGTTTAATGCTATCAAAATATTCTTTGAAACTCATTTGCATTCTAAGTTACAGGTCGATTTTGAAAATTTGTACTATTTGGGGGTACCCGGTATCTCTACTATTGCAAAAGTTATCAAAAAGGTAAGAACGTTAACTGATAGATATTTTTACGAACAATTCATTAGCGTACTCAAAAATTTTTTTTAGGTTACCGTTTTCAAGATATAACCCAAACTTATATTTTTTAATGGAACACCCTGTATATTTATAGACCATTAAATTTGTTATTTTTTTCTCTTTAAAATGATGTATAACATTATATATGTACTTATATATATATATATATATATTATTAATCTCCTAAATCATTAAAAACTGTAAAATATTAATTTTTTATAGGTTGGCTATGATATAAAAAACTAAACATACTTGAATACTCAATTAATCATGCAACTAAAATAAACAAATTTACAATTTGAAAGACTGAATAAAATATGATTAATAAAACTGTTCATCAATCATAAATCGCATACTTTTCATATTCTTCTTAACGCATTTGACAGTTTGACAGATATTATTGTGACGATTTTTGTATATTTGATTTTTTAAATATGACCGTACAAAAAATCCAAAATTGACAATTCTGGTGATCTTGAAGGCCATCGAATTGGCCCATTTGTTCCAATCCAACGATCATGGAAGTTGCGATCCAAAAATTCTTTTACTATTCCAGAATTATGAGCAGGGGCTCCATCTTGTTGAAAGAATATTGAATTTGGGTTAGCCAGCGGCACATCATCTAATACTTGGGCTAAAATCTCTTCCACAATATATAATATTTGTTTGAAGTGGGCCCTCCTTCAAAATTATAATAATAAATATGCGTCCCAAATATGAAACAGGAAACACTAAAAATAAATCTTCCCTGTAGGTGGCGTTCAAAAGTAATGTGTTGGTTTTCCTGGTACCAATGCCTAGTGTTATGCCTATTAAAAACTCCAGCGCTGGTGACGTAGAATTCGTCTGACCAAACCACATTTCGTGCAAAATTATTATCAATTCGACATTGTTCCAAAAACCAGTTGCAAAAAATGATCCTTTTCCCTGGATCACCGGGATGTAAATGTTCGGTGACATTGTCGTTTCACTGATTTAAACATTTTATTACATCATACTTCTCAGGGTTTGAAAATCTTTACATTTCAGCCATAATTTTAAATAAACGAGAATTTAAATATTAAATATTTTCTTTGACAGATTCAACAATATTTGTGTAGATGTTCATTTGTTTCCCTAACCACTTGATAAATGTGTTATTATTATTGTAATGAATTTAAATTAGAATTAGAGCTATTTGAATAAAATAAAGTTTTTATAACTTTTGGATACTTACCACAACAAATGTAAATATAGATTTTATTTTTAAGGCAAACATTTTAAAGAGAACGACAAATAGCATGGCCAACCTATAAAAAATTTATATTTTACAGTATTTAATGATTTCGGAGATGAATAATAAATATAAGTATATAATATTATATATTTTAAAGAGAAAAAAATAACAAACTTAACGTGCTATAAATATAC
Organism: Vesta saturnalis; assembly: GCA_036346205.1. Taxonomy (NCBI): domain Eukaryota; kingdom Metazoa; phylum Arthropoda; class Insecta; order Coleoptera; family Lampyridae; genus Vesta; species Vesta saturnalis. The sequence goes on from JARFJB010002009.1 coordinate 1,697,235, forward strand.
AGAGTGTTCCATTAAAAAAGTATAAGTTTGGGTTATATCCTGAAAACGGTACCCTAAAAAATTGTTTGGGTACGCCAATGAATTGTTCGCAGAAATATCTATCAGTTAACGTTCTTACCTGTTTGGTAACTTTTGCAATAGTAGAGATACAGGGTACCCCCAAATAGTACAAATTTTCAAAACCGCCCTGTAAGTTAGAATGAAAATGAGTTTCAAAAAATATTTTAATGGCATTAAACGTTTCACAAAAAACCATCAACGGTTCACGAAAACCACAAGGCTCTATCTTTATTCATAGCCGAGAAACCCTGCAGTCTCATCCAAAGTGGGACACAGTGTACATACTTTTAAATCTTTTTTTTTTCTTTTCCTAATTTTTATGTAATTTTGTTTTGAGTATTGATTTAATTTACACTTCTGTATGTAAATGTTCCATTAGTTTTAGTTATCAGTAGGTTTCTAACAACTATGTAACTATAAGAATTTTGTACAATTAAAAATAATTGGTTCTAAACAAATTTTCAATCTTTGATAAAGTTTGAATAAATAAAGTTTAAGTAATAAATAAAAATTAGTTCCGTAACTAAGTTTATGATTTTAATCAACATTTACACTTGGGGAGAGAGTTTACAATCCCTGATAATGGTCTTCAGAAAGATATATGAAACGTGTTCACAAGCTATAAAATTCCCTGAAGCGTTGTTACAAAACTAAATTAAGTTGTAACTATTATTTGTTATTAAAATTAATGAAAAATAAATCATCTTAAAGATTACTTCGATTTAATTTAACAAGAAGAAGGTTGATCGATTTTAAAAATAAATGCAAATTGTACGCGCATATTCGTCCATGTATTATGCAAATAAATTTATATTAGCATGTTTAAAAATAATTGGCCCATTTTTGGTACACATATGAATAATTTAATTTCATAAACAAGACTATTAAATCTGCATGCAAAATATTTAACACAATGTATTTTATTTTATTATCTACATGTTACGAATTTGTAATTATCGATCATTTATAGAACTGCTGTAATTTTTAGCACTATTAATAAAATGTATCACTTATTATGCATAATACAGTCGCGAATATCGTAAAATTTAGTATCAGATATTAAGAAGGGAAAGCGCGTAAATTTATCGTAGGTCATAGAATTACTTGCTCAAGCTGAATTTTAATGAATTTGTTCTAATTTTGAAAGTATACCTATGAGAATTTAGGTAGATTGAAATTTTACCTTAATATTTTTATTAGGCAATTAAATAATGGATATAAAAATGTTTAATACACACTTTATCGTAGGAGGTTGCAAATTTTTGTTAATTATGTTTTCACGTTTGTTTTAATTTGTAATTACGGTATGAAAACGACTTTAGAAGGAAACATTTTTTTGTATTCATTAACATTTTGAATGTAACGAAAGACTAAATGTAAATTTTGCTAAAGATGAAACGTTTATATGACAGCGTAATACTAATTACCTATTATAGCCCCGATCCCTTAGGGAGTAGAATGAAAAACTAGTGAAAATTTTTAACAACCCGAGCTAGAGTGGGACTTTCTAAACGTTTGTGTGGAAATTGAATTTTCTGTAAAAATTATCAGTGATCTCCATTTTTTGTTACCCACAGTAAGATAATATAAAAATTTTATGTTGTAATTAAGTTTTAACCTTGTATATATTTTTTTATAAACAAAAACAATTTCATTGCCATTAAATTAAGTTTAAAAGATTAAGTAAATATTATCGTTATGCTAATATTCTACAATTTTGTTATGCTGGTAGCATACTATCATTAAAATTCATCCCATTAAAAAATAACATTAACCTAAAATTGTATCTTTTAGAAACAGCTGTATTACCTACCATATTTTCTTGTTATATATCTAAAGATAGTGTAATTTTTGGACATAAACGCTTCTATAGATGCTAAAGAGATAAGCATAACGAAAATGAAAAGTTACAATATTCACGAATTTTCTTTAAATTACACCTTTTTGAGAAAAAAACATCTTTGTCAAGATGTGAAGGTTGTCACTTTGGAGTGTTTATTAGCTGTTGGCCACTTATGATAGGTTGAAAATGTTATTTGAAATGTAATAATATAGGTTTCTTCTAATTATAAGAAATCTTGTTTCCCTCCTCTCGCCCAAAGAAAGGTATCGAGAATGACGACGTACTTTTACATTTTCCGAATAGTTTAACGATCACAATTACTGTAATAATAAAGAAACCCTACATTACGTACGGGATGATACTTTTCATACATAAATGAATAAATAAAATTTATTAAAACTTTGAGCAATATTAATAAGAAAGCAAGACAAAATATATTCCCATATGTAAGAGAGAGATAGATAGATAGGGAATTACAAAAAGTGTGAGAGAGACAGATTGTTTCATGGTTAAGGCCTCGCGTTTTTTGGATGGAAATTTAAAACTCAAAGACACTCAGTCTACAATGTTTTCATGTCCCGAACTGAGAAACAAATCAAGGTTCACATTGACTTAGCTGAGAAACAAACCCCAAGGCCCATTGACCTCTTCAAGGTCACAACCTAGAAACAAACTCCAACGTTTATTGGCCGTTTATTGGCCTGATTGTTAAACAAACTGAAGTTCATTGGTGCCTTTAAAACTTGCAGCTTAGAAACAACCTCCAAAGCTCATTGGCCTAGTTGAGTAACAAATAAGGGTTTATTAATTTTTTTAAGTGGGCCAATTACATTTTTTGGGGTGGGAGGAATAGTTGCCTTAGTTACTAATTTCTAAAAATAAATAATCCACCACGTTTGAGGTTTCAATGACTTTTAAAGGTAGGTCAATAACATTTTCAGGTTCTTAGAAATATATAATTTATTAGTATAATATCAAACTAACAAGTTGAAGCCTCTTATTACTGTACTTCTGGTTTTCACAAGTTGTACTAACAAAAAATGGTATTCTAGAAAAACTGATGAGTGAAACAAAATAGCAAAAACACCTGAAACTGAAACCTAATAATACAATATGCAAAATAGACATTTTAGAAACGATGAGTCATTTCCCTACTTAACAGATTTGAAAAATAGACAATCCATTTATAACTGGTTCTTGCGCGAGTCGCATAACTTTTTTTTATAAAAACTAAATCGAATGAAAAAAGGAATAATTAAAAATTATTTTTAATTTATAATAAAGAAAGTCTTTTCTTAATAATGTCTGTCAGATTGACATTTAAACCTTCATATCAGATAGAGGTTAATAGACATATAGATGCTAACTTGAAAAAAATATAATGCCGCTCGCTTGGATAAAAATTTCTATAATTCAGTTGAAGCATTTTAATCTTATTTAAATAACTTTAAGACTTATTTGGTGTTGTATCAAAAAAGTTTATCAAAAAAAGTTAAGTAATATTGAATCATCTTTTCCACGCATTTTCTTATAAATCGATCGTTATTAAGATATTGAAAAAAATTTACCGCTTAAATTCCACTTTAAGAACTTTTTGCGCCAAATTACGCCTCATAACAAAAAATTGGAAAAAGCATAAATAGATTGTAATTTAAAAATCTATATTCTAATATTTTTATATTTCTGAAATATGCAGCTATTTCAGAAATGTTTAATAAAAAAGAAAAACTATCCCAAATAACCCCCTTCTCCGCCGCTAGATTTCTCTCAAAATCGAATTAGCTCCAGGAGAAAGCAAATCAAGCTTAAATACAAAATTACATATACGCAAATCTTATCATTCGAAAGTTAATGTGGATACTAACAGATACATATTCACACACACGGACACACTCACCCAACCAACCAGGAGCAGGAGACGCACAAGGACTCGTAGCAAATGCAATATAAACACGCACGCATACGCGCATGCACTTACACACCTACCTGTCTTACATAGCTACTACATCTCCATTGGTATCCCACATAAGATAGTTGTAGTGAAAATACACATATTTCTTACTATCATGTGCATGTCCTTTCTTATATAACACTAATGATGTCATAAACTACTAAGTAGTTGATGTAGTAAATACAGCATGCACTAGCACGCACACCTACACGCACGCATATATTAGTTACTACTTCTCAATGCTACCCCTTGCAAAGTGCTTAGAGTAAAAACGCTTTAGATATATCTTATCATCCTGTCGTATGTAGCATTATGTCACAATCTACCAATCAGTTGATTTAATATGTCTGTACACCAATTTGCCGGTGATGTAGCGCTAGTTAACGGATAATTTATGTAATTCTGCTAATTGCGGAAATGATGGTAGCTCATTTTTCTTCCTGGGATGAAAACTCTAGGAACAGAAGCGACTATCTTCTAAGTGAGGTCTTTATTTGCAAATGGTTATATCACAGCCATTCATCTTGGATCATTCATGTAGTATCGTCATTGAGTTTGACGCTCGCTTATCAAATGTTGTCTTTTTAATTGTTGTTGGCGACTGGTACAAAATAGCAGTGATCCCTTTTCCTTAGAGCCAATATGTAGGATCACTGGAAGTTTGAAATGTATACGATACAGGTTTACTAACAGTTGGGACCGGCTTTCGGTTGATTGAAAGCATGAACCGTTTTAGGAGTCCAAGTAAACACTACGTTCGTTCAGTGGGGCGGTGACGAGAGGTTTGATGTGCCTAGGAGACACTCAATCGATGTTATAAATTTTATTCCCAAGAACAAGTAGATCATGAGGTTTTCCAGGTATATCATAACGAACTTAATTTTTGTTATTAACTTCTGGAGTGTTCTGGCGTAATTTTTAGATCAAATAGATGAGGTAATTTAGCGACTCATGACAAAGCCATAACAGTATATAAATTTTGAATTATTAAAACTTTTAATGTACACACAGAAAAAGACTGTCTCGAGTGGGACTTGAACCCACGACCACTACTTTGCTAGAGTAGGGCTCTACCATCTGATCGAGGTAGCTAGTTCCACTCGATTCAATGCCAAACTGTATGTACCTTACTAGTTTGATGTTATATAATTCTTATATTTTTATATAACCAGTCACTTTTGTGGACCTACTCCGGTAGGCTGGTCAATCAAGAGTGGTACTTGGGACCAGATGTTATGAATCTTAAGCCAACGGAGCTTACCTGTATTCTGGTGTGCTTGGTATTGTTACGTGGTCAGCGATCAAGACTTACTTTTTGGGTGATAATAGGTTTCTTCTCAAGTGCGTGGAGGTAGGGCGATGTTAAAATATGTGAACTATAATGAAAGTGAGATGAATTCTTGAAGAAATGAAGACAACTTATGATTGGAAACCATGCGCTACTTTTTTTGTCGGAAAACTCACATATCCACATTGAAAGTCTACAACTGAGACTTTTGTGTGATAGATGTTTTACTGTGTTTCCTGCGTAATAGCTAAAAAAAACTTTTTGAATCTTTGATCCACGGGTGACCAGAACCCGAGCGTGACTTTTTCTTTATAATAATTACTGATATCACGGTTTTTATTATCTGTCCTTTGCTATAGATAAATATAATCACACAATTATTGTTACAGCGTTTCTTTGCACTAAATACAGTAAGTTTGAAAACTTTTAGGTTTCAATTCATCTAAGGTTATCCATTGTGAATTTATTTTACAAAAAATATATTACATTCTTTATACACATGTTAAAGTTAGCAATAAATTTTCAACAATGGATTTTGCACATTCGGATGATATTTCCACCAGTAAATGCACAAATTACTGGGGCACACATTTCAGCGATTTTATTTTTGATATTTAATCCTTACACAATAAAGGGTGAGTTAAGACAATCCTTTCGCTCTATAAGGAAGAGCAACCTGAAATATCCGTTTTTGTTCCATAAAGGGATTTTTGGAAAATGTGTGTTCTGGTGCGCGCGTGCCTGCGTGCGAGCATGCGTGCAAGTTTGTATACGTGTGTTTGTTGGCAATATTATTTACTTAAACACTTGTACAGCGCTTATGTTCAAATTTTACACTAGAATGGAATTCCCAATGATACAAAGTGTAGGTGTAGGGGTTATGGAGTAATAAGGATAACATGAAGAGAATTACGTTAAAGTTTACGGCGAACAGAGATAAGATGCATTGAACTCGTTAGCCGTTAGGGAAGTGTATAATTTGTTAATTTAGAATACACACTAATTCAGTTTAACAAATTATATTAATATTCTCATGTTTTAAACTGTATCTCTTAATATGTACAAATTAAAACATAATTTGATTATTGTCCTTTTAGTTGTGATTTAATACCTATCATGAATGAAGTCTAACCAGTAGTACTGTTGGCTCAAGGGTTAAGGTGAATGTATTAAGAAATTATAACTCGAAAGCGGTAAACCTTTTCGTTGAGGCAATAAGCATGTGTATTAAAGAAAACGACAAAAAATTTACACTTAATTGTGTGTACGCATATCTTTATTAAAAATCCCTGTATTGTACACGGATTAAGTGTCATAAAAAGACAACTTCGATATTTCGCTTAATTCTATTTTTTGGCGATAAAAGCATGTAATTCCTCAACTGCCACTATTTGTTTATATTTACAATTTATGTCCGAAATTTTAATTAATTTGATACAATAATTATCCGTGGATTATATACAAACATCTAAACCAAGCCTACACGCCTGTTTACTGCTAATGCTTAATTTTTTTGTGTTAAATACGTTTTAATTTTGATGTAGTACAAAGTTACAATGTTGCATTAAGTTGTTTTTATTTTCTCATATCGTTTAGCAATAATACAAAGTAAATGAAACATCAAGTTTATTTATATTTAATTAACATGGTCCATTTTAGCGCTCTTCTAAACAAATAAAACTTAATTCGTAACCTAATGGCTTTTCAATTTAGTTGACAAGTATCTAATTACAAGCTGTGTTCAAGCTTAACTTGGCATTTCGTTCAACACCTACCAATAACAAGAGTATTTTATTAATTACTGGCAATCTCTCAAGAAATGTAGCAAACTAATTAAGAACGAATCTGTCTATTTAGAGACGACATAATTATTATTGAGAACACTTGGCACCTGTTTCTATTACTAGTTTTTCAAAAATGTTGTAATTATACGAGAGGGGTGTATTTTTGGAACCGTTTTCTTAATTGTTATTTGCGATTATTATTAAATAATGACAAATTGCAGTTTTTGATTGTTTATGACAATATTTAGGCCAAGTTAATTTAGATTGTTTAAAAAAAAAACTAAGTATTGCCAAATTATTATAACTTATGGAATGTTGTTTAAGTATTATTAATGTTATTTTCAGATCACCTTAAAACGACTTGGAAATGAATAAAAAGGTGCTTAAGTCAAAAAAGGATCATCGAGATCGTTGCGAGAAACAATTTGCGAAACACAAGTTTTTTTATTGGTGGTAGGTAATTATCAACATTGGTGATTGTAGAATTGGAAGTGTTTGGTGAGTGAAAAGTTTTTGTGAGAATCAACTTTAAGGAAAAAAGTTGTAACGAAGAGGTGTCGGTATAAGCAGAGCAGTGGCGTGCTGTCGCGATGAAAGCGGCAGGGAGCTAGCGGCTGACAATGGCGGAAGACGTCGCGGTGGCCGACAACAGTGCGGACTTTGTGCTCTGGTCGCCCGCGTCTTTCGTAGGGCCGTATGTGGTGCTCCAAGTCGTAGAGGTAGTGATGACTCCTATCAGGAACTCACTGCGCCTCTACCGGAGGACGAACGTATTCCACAAGTGAGTTTCTTTTATATCATATTAATGAGACACAACACACTATTATACAATTATCCTGGACGCATAGTCAGACATGTTAATCACATAAATTCACTTATCCGTCTATATTGACTATCGTCAGGAGTTTTTTTACCATCTTCGAGCTTAAAGATGTGAAGCACAATGATGTTTTCACTCCTGCCATTTACTCAATATCAGCGGGTGCAAGTTTTATTGAAACGCTGAAAAATTTGTGCCTGAATTTTCAATCATGATAAACAAGAGTGATTAACTCCGAATCAATTCATCATTCAAATAAAATAAAAACAGGTTAAATTAAAACTATTGTAACAAACTCATTTAATACCGTACGGCTTTAGCTCAAATGTCTTCGATAGGGTGTGGTTCATTTGTATAAGTCGCTACCTTTTACACTGTTAATATCCAAGAGGTTCCTATTATTAACAACGCTAAATTATAAGTATTTAACAGAACTATAACTAACTTTATGTAATGCATAACTAATAAAAGAAACAACACAAAACATACAGTGAACTTTACATTACTAAATTACTAAAACGAAACTGAACACATTCTAATCGGGTCGGCTTCTCTATAGGATCTACTGAAGCGGAGAAACCTTTGGTACCTCTGGCTAGATCGGGTTGCTGAGTACTAGTAAGCTGTCATTAGTATAGTTAAGGGCATTCTGGATATTTATAAATCGAAATACGGGACGTTGAAAATTTATTTAAACTTTTGGGTTATGATCCTGTCTAATATCGGGGGCAGTGGTTTTATAAACACGCAGTTATTTTATTCTCTTCGTAAACATTTTGAAAGGGAATGTTATCACGAGATTAGTTCTAATTATAATACATTTGTGCGCTTACTGCGACTTCTGGGGTTAAACCGAACATTGGCTTTTATTAAGGAGTTGGATTTACATTAGCGTTGTAAATTAATTAGGGACTTTCTTTGATAAATAATTGATCAGGACTAATTTACTTTATGTCTGACTACTAGAATTATGTACAAGTTGGGACAAATTCGTTGTAATTGCAGATAATCTATGTTTTTAGCAAAAGTAGAAAAAACTAAGTAGGTTGTCCTGCCTTCTTTTTTGTAAGACAAATCGTATGTAATTAAATTTTACAATATTCAATTGTTTTATCCCCAAGAGGGTTTGATATCTATATTTCCTGTTAACCTATTACTGCATAAAGTCAGTGTTAACGGACGCGTGCTTATTGTTATTTAAAACAGCAATAGACCTAACCTTAAATATTTTTTAGTCACACGTGTATTCGGAAGGCTACAGTTTAACAAATAAAAGTGAATATTAGTATTCTATTTCATTATTATTTGTGTGTGTGTGGATATAATTTGGTAATATGGACCCGTCGTTGTACAGGAAAACAGGCAAGGGGTGAGTTTTTTGCATATACTGTAGCGTCTCCCGGTGCCCTATCTTGAAAAAGTGTAATTTTAACTTATTCGCAATAATGCAAATTTAAGAACAAAACCATCGCTAAACGATTTATTTTGACTTTACTGCAATAATTCTACTATTGCTCAAATTAATCGCTTGCCTTACATTGACTTTCCTGGCAATAATTAAAACATTATAATTTATTTCTATTTAAATCTGATATTTAATTACTCGCAAACCTCAAATCTGATCAAAAGAATTGGCCGTCTAGTGGTAGGTACGTTGTGCTATTTCAATTAGATAGGCTGGATGAGGTTAAGTGTTGCATCTTGTGGGGCAGGTAAACAATGAAACTACTCAAATTAAAATTAACGAGCTTTGCGCAAGAATGGTTCAACCCGTTAACATATTATTGCGGGAAAAAACCCACTGTATTCATAAATAAGTAATTGCACAAGCACATTAATAAATCAAGTAGCACACAAAACAATGACATGCTTAAATGTATAACAAAACACCATTAAATCAGGTTAAAGTGCGTACAAAATTATAACATTAAGAGAAAAATAAATAACAAGCAGTTTAGCTACACATAAACGCAATAAAAACAATGTAATCACACCGACAATTGTGTCATAAATAAATCAGTATAAAAATTGTAACACCAAACATGTGGCCCTCTAAAACCAATCATACCGGTCTTTAAGTAAGTAAGCAAATAAAACAATAAGGCCAACTACAGTACATATAAAAACAACAACAGTAAAATTTCACAGGTCATAATAAGGAAAATGCAAGGACAAACAAAAAATAGGTGAGAAATTTACACATACACAATTGTTTAGTGGCTAATAAAGCACAAAATACATACATAAGATTACAATAAATTACATATAAAGAGAAATCCGTTCGCAGGCAAACAATTCTAATTAGACCTCGGATTAAACCGACTGAATCATAGACACAAACAAAGCCTTACAAGGGTAAGGTATAAATAGACCATAACATCGTGACCGGTATATAAGTTTGAGTGCATTAGAAAAATACAACGTCCCTTTATCAGGTTACAGATTCATCTATACAACAATAAAAACAATAAAAATAAAATTCGAGGTGTTTAATGGCCATCTGGACCCCGAAGTATGTAAACACTCGGTAAGTGCCTATGTACAGTTATAACCAAGCTTTATCCTGTAGCCGTTCACCAAAATACATGAGCTAAAATAAAAGACAGTACAGGGCTCCCTCCCTGTACTGTCTTTTATTTTAGCAGATTTCAGCTTAATGAGCTGTTTGCTTTTTAATACGTTACGTAGGGCTTAAATTGCATTAAACCTACTTACGCTGAATATTATAATCCTTAAATTAACCACTTATTCGCCAATATTTAACGGGTTACAATAAGCCGTTGGAACCCAAGACGATAACGCTTATTCATACATATATTGTTTATACGCACGCTTATTACCACCCGAGTATTTAGTTTAGTAAAAGGAGAAAAACAAATTCGTGGTTTTGAGTTTTCCAAGAATGTATACGATCAAATATTTATATGCAGACTGTTTATAATGAAGGTATTTAATCAAACACCCCGAGCGATCTTACTCAATTGAAACTGCCTTCTCCTCCGATTTCAAACGAACCATTTTTACTCCCGAAAATCAACCTTTCAAAAGTAATAATAAACCAAGAAATTGTTACGTGGGAAGGCATTGCTACATTCCTTACTGAACGAAATCTTAATTTTAAAAATATGTATTCGTCCGTAGCAAACCCTACATTTACGTCTCGAGTTTCAAAGTACCAAACAAAGACGTCTCTTGATTTGCGGTATGGTCCGCCCTAATTAATTATTAAATCAATGACATTTTTACATCAAGAGCGCGCGTATTTTTCAATAATTCGTCACGCCAGTTTCGGCAGAACACCTGTTTCTCTACCCTTATAACAATATCAATTACATGCATTCCCACATTTCTTACATAAAACATAAAATAAAATATCACGGAAAAGATTAGCAAATTACGAATTATTGTCAAGATATTTAAACCCGTAAATTATCCTTTCTGTTGCGGTAACAATTGCGATTTAAAAATGTTTATTACAATAATAAACTTTTCTCGGTCCGCTATAACTGAATATTTGATAAAAATCATTGTCATAGTTTGTTTTCTCGGCCTTTTTTTATACGTCCGTTATAATGGACTCTTGCGTTGTTTTTCTTTATTTTATGATGGACCTGAACAGGCTAAATTTGGCCTATCGTGCTAAAGCACTCAGGAACACTTAGGAGGGTGGATAGAGGGATAATGCATTTCCAATAGATGCCTATGAACAGCTACATTAAATTTTCTTATATCATAAGTGAGAGGAAAGTAGGAACTAGGGAGATCATTCCAGAGTTTAAAAGCCGTGTCGAAAAATGTGGATTGCGTCCATTTGGTACGACAAGTGGAGATTTGTACTGCATACTGATGATGTGAATGAGCGAACCGAGTGTTTCTTGCAAAGATAGTCCGAGATGGTATCAATGAATATAATTCAGCAGCACAATAGCCGTTGTAATAACGATAATACAAAGAAAGAACTGAAACCATCCTTCTATGCTCAAGGGACTGTATGTGAGAAGTTAAGGACGGGTCATTTATAAGTCTAATCGCTCTCTTTTGAATACGATCAACGATATCGAGAGCGTATTGGGGGGCACTAACCCAGAGTTGAGAATTATATTCCAGATGAGGTCGAATTTGGGCCTTATACGGCAGAAGGAGTTGTCGAGAGGTAAAGTACTGCTTAGATCTGTACAAAAAGCCTATTTTACGATCAGGTAGCTAACAGAAGATGGTCAACCCATGTGAGATTTGAAGATACAGTCATACCCAACAGAGTAATGGAGTCTGAAAACTTAAGAACTGAGCCATTCATACTTACAACAGGAAATGATCAATCTTTTTTGGCGGACACAAGGTAACACTGAGTTTTGTTAGCATTAAATTTAACTAGATTATTGCATCCCCATTCGAGAATACGTTGAATGTCTTTGTTGATTGAATTTGCCATTTCAGCTTTAATTTCTTGATTTGACATAGAAGGTGGATTATCACTATGAGTAGACTAAGATGAACTACAGTGAAGAGTGCTATCGTCAGCAAAGCAATGGATGGGGTTAGTTGTTGAAGAAATAAGGTCATTTATGTACAGCAGAAAAAGTGTAGGCGCTATAACGGAAGTATTGCAGTACTTCTAATACAATATTACAAAGCAACTTCAATTTAAATATTTTTCACCATCTGTCGCTGGGAAGAGCTGTTGCAGTGCTTGGAAGAAAATAATTTCGAATCACCTCTTGATATTTTTGTCGAACCACCACGTCACGGAAATGATACTGATATGGACGAAGATTTGAGTGACGACGAACATATCTCCGACTATGATTGGGATAGTAGTGACGGCGAACCTCTTCCAAAATATGTTCAAATTGATGTGATGAATAATTCACCTAAAGTTACACCAAAAATGAAATCAAAACCAAACCAAAATTCTAATGGCAAAAATCTGAGTCTAATTTGGATATGATAGTAGAATGTGCTGGGAACCCTGTATCCGAAGAGGCAAAACAATGCCAAACTTCAAGTGATTTTTTTAGCCTATGTTTTATTGAAAAATTGCTGCACCTTATGTTAGAGCAAACTAACTTATATTCAGCTCAAAAAAATAACTTCCTCAATATTACTTCTGAGGAAATGAATGTGTTTATTGGCGGCATGTTATTATCTGGATACGCAAAGTATCCTCAAAAAAGGATGTTTTGGTCAAGTTTATCTGATGTGCCACCAATTCTGCAAAACAGCATTAGACTCAATAGATTTGAGAAAATTCTTAGGAACTTTCATTTGAACGACCATACAAACATTGATTAAGAAGATCGGTTGTATAAACTTCGGCCTCTTTCAATACCACGGAGGACTGGAAGAAAATTTGTCAATCGACGAAAGTATGATACCACATTATGGTAAACATTGTGCAAAACAATTTATCAATTCAAAACTTATCCGGTTTGGTTTCAAAAATTGGGTTTTGTGTTTCAGTTCTGGTTACTTGGTTGCTTTTGAAGTATATACTAATGTACTGGAAAATGTCCAGGCAAAGAAAACATATTTGGCGTGAGTGGAGATATAGTGGTTAGTCTTATCCATGAAGGCAATATTCCCCGTAACAAAGGCTTCAAACTATTTTTTGATAACTATTTTTCGTCATGCGCTTTACTAATCTACTTAGCTGAAAATGGTTTTTGTGCAACTGGTACAATTCAGGATGCGAGAACAAGCCACTGTACTCTTGCAGATACGAAATTTATGAACAAAAAGAAAAGAGAGGGGATATTATGAATACTAACAAAAGTGTGCTTAATTCGTTGGAAAGACAATAAAAGTGTCACATGCATCACCAATTATGCCACTATTCACGTGGGGACTTGTACAGATATTCTCGTGACAGTAATGAAAAAATTCCAGTAGTACAGCCTAAATGGTTGCCAATTATAATAAAGAGATGGTGGATGTAGATAAAATGGACCAGGCAGAGCATGCGTCAGAAAAAGTGATGGTGGCCAATATTTTCGTGCTTGTTAGATGTTTCAGTGACCAATCCATGGCTTTTGATACGAAAACTCAAACCACATGATGTCACTGCCTCCAATGGACTATTAACTTTTAGAAGAAATCTTGCTGTAGATGTACTAACTACATACGGTACATCATCTTCTCACGGAAAAACTATTCAAACTCCTAGTGACAACATAAGATTCGATGGGAAAATCATCTAGCGAAGATGTAAAGTGTGGAAAAAGGCGCTTTTATATATATATATATATATAGGTGTCCATCCCAAATACTGTTCCAAATACTTTCATACAAGTTAGCTACAATTTGATTTCTGTTTATATGAATATACAGGGTGTCCGCGGGGAACTACGGAGAAATCATATACGTATTCTTTGAACAATTTTAAGCAAAAATGATTATGTGCAATTTTTTCCAATTCCCAACCCCTAAGGAGTCTTAGAAGTCTTAACATTATAAAGCAAAACTTTTAATAATAAGTTTCATTAACAAATTAACAAGAACACAAAATAGCACATAAAATAACCAGGTAACAAACAAAAATGGTTACAGTTGTTCAAAATGAGATCCACACTGTAAAAATCGTAAAAGAAATGTTAGTTGCCTAGCAAGTATTACCACAATAAACTGAGAAAATGTGCCTTATTTGACGTTTCATGTCATTTGTATCAAACATTATTTAATACAATTTATCATCTGCTTTGTAACAATTAGAATTAATTTAATTACAATTAAATCATGCATCAAATGTACATATGGTATTCTTACTTGTTTAAATGAGAGAAAGCAGTAGATCGTGCTCCCACTGACAAAACGGTAGCCCGGACTTTTTTTTTCACTGCCTTCGAGAAACAGGAAGTTTTCTTACACATCGAAATGATCGAGCGAAAATGAAATGCATCCTTATCACCTGCAACCTGTTCAGCACCTTCTTCCCGACGATTTGGCTCCAAGAGTTCGGTTTTGTGAATGGATGTTACACTCTTTTGTGATAAAGTAACTTTTTCTCGGGATGGAGTGAACAATAGTCACAATGAGCAGATTTGGTCAGATGAAAATCCTCATGAAATTACTATTACCGGATTTCAACATCGCTTCACGGTATATGTTTGGGCCGGCATTATCGGAGACAGTCTCATTGAACCCCACATTTGTAAATGACACTTAAACTCCGAAATGTGCAAATAATTCTTGGAAAAAGATTTACCAGTATTTCTTGAAGATGTTCCCTTAATGTTACGTCAAAACGTGTGGTATTTGCAAGATGGGTCTCCTGCACACTAAGGTCGTATTGTAACGGAGTTTTTGCACAGAAAATGTCCCAACCGATGGGTTGACAGAAATGGACCTGTACACTGACCGCCCAGATCACCAGGTCTCACACTTGTAGATTTTTAAGTCGGCAGTGTACGGGCGAAGTAAACCATCTTCAAGAGAAGAATTGATTGAATTTCGCAAATATATGATGGAAAAGAGCGCCGCGAAGGCGTGTGGCATTATGTGTGGATGTTGGTGGATCTCATTTTGAACTACTGTAACCATTTTTGTTAGTCACCTCGTTATTTTATGTGCATTTTGGTGCTGTTATATTCTCGCCAATTTGTTAGTGAAAATTGTTATTAAAAGTTTTGTTTTATGATAATTTTAAGACTTAAGCAGCCGTTAAGAGTATTCTCTTTACTTTTACATTTTTCTTTAACCGCCCATATCTCCTTAGGGGTTAGGAATCGAGAAAAATTGCACATATTCATTTTTGCTTAAAATTGTTCAAAGAATAAGTATACGAATTCTTCTTAGTTGCCCCGCGGACACCCTGTATTTTTATTTCGTTCCAAGTGCATAGAGTCCGTTTAAACGGACGCAGTTTTTTGTGTAAAAAGTAAAAAAAAATAAAATAGTTTTTAGTGTTTTTGTGTTTTCTCAGACCGTAAGAAAGAACACTTATATGAGTCGCCTAATAAACTTCAGCCCGTAATGGGTTAATAACGACGGTGAATAATAAATATTTAATCAGACTAATGGAACCAAACTTATCTTAAACAAAAATGTAACTTTTTGAAATGCATAGAAAATAAAACGAAACAAAATTGAACTTCACATTAATAAATTGCTAAAATGGAACTTGACATATTCTAATTGAATCGTCTTCTTGATAGGACTTTTAGAGCGGGGAAATCTTTGGTCTCTCTGGACAGATCGGGTTACTTATCTCTGGCATTGCCTTTAGTATAGTTAAGGACATCTTAGTCAAGTTCTGGATATTTATAAATCGAAATACGGGACGTGAAAAGTTTATTTAAACTTTTGGATTACGATTCTGTTTAATATGGTTTTATAAACATGCACTTATTTAATTTCCTTTTTAAACAGTTTGAAAGGGAATCTTATCACGAGATTAATTTTAACTGTAATGCAATATATTTGTGCGCTTACTGCAACTTCTGGCGTTTGTTAAATTTTACTAACCGAGCATTGCCTTTTATTAAGGAGTTGGATTTATATTAACGTTGTAAATTGATTAGGGGCTTTCCTTGATAAATAGTTAATCAGTACTAATTGATTGATGTCTGGATACTAGAAATTTGTACAAGGTGGGACAAATTCGTTGTAATTGCAAATAATCTATGTTTTTGAGCAAAGGTAGGCAGTCTCACCTTTTTTTGATACAAATCGTAGGCAATTAGATTTTTGCTATATTAATTGTTTATATTTTATCATTAAGACGGTTCAATATGTATATTTCCTATTAATAACAACGCTAAATGCTAAATATTTAACCGAACTAACAGAACGAAACTTATCCTAAACAAAGATGTAACTTTTTGAAATGCATAAGTAATAGAAAAAACAGCAAAACAAAATTGAACTTTATGTTACTAAATTATTAAAAGGGAACTGGGCATATTCTAATCGGGTCGGCTTCTCGATAGGATCCACTGATGCGGGAAATCCTTTGATATTTCTCGATAGATCGGATTGCTGATCACTGGCGTTATAATTAGTATAGTTATGGGCATCTCAGTCAAGTTCTAGATATTTATAACTCGAAATACGGGACGTGTAAAGTTTATTTAACCTTGAGTTACGATCCTGTCTACTATGGGAACAACGGTTTTATAAACACGCATTTATTTTATTTCCTATGAAATATTTTGAAATGGAGTCGTATTACGAGCTTAGTTTTAACTGTAATACAATATACATTGGTCCGCTTACTGGGTTATGCATAGCGACTTTGGGATTTCTTAAGCTATACATCCCTAACATCGGCTATTGGCAAGGAGTTGGATTACCGGTGTAAATTGATTAGGGGCTTTCCTTAATAAATAATTAATCAAGACTAGCTGTATGTAGGGCTACTGGAACCATGCACAGGGTGGGGCAAATTAGTTATAATTGCAGGTAATCTATTGTTTTTGGTGAGGTTGTGCCGTGTTATGTTTTTTTAGGCAAATCGTTGTGTTTAATATGTATAATTCCCATTAATGACAACGCGAAATAATAAACATTTAACTTAACTATAATTAATTAACTATGAACAGAACGAAACTAACTTAAATAAAACTATAACTTTCTGAAATGCATAAATAATGAAAGACACAATAAATTACCAAAACGGTACTAGACATATCCTTATATGGTCGGTTTGTAGATAGGAGCGGAAAAACCTTTGGTATCCCTGGACAGATCGGGTTGGTGATTAATGGGAAGTTGTCATTAGTATAGATAAGGGCATCTCAGTCAAATTCTGGATATTCTTATATTGAAGTACGAGACGTAGAAAGTTTATTTAAACTTTTGAATTACAACCGTGTCTAATATGGGAAAATAACGGTTGCATAAAACTACAGTTAATTTATTTTCCTTGTAAATATTTTGAAAGAGAATCTTATCACGAGCTTAATTTCAACTGTAATACAATATATTTGTACGCTTAGTGGATTATGCGTAGCGACTTCTGGGGTTTGTTAAATTACAATACCCGAACATTGGCTTTTACTAAGGAGCTGGACTGACTTTAAGTGTGAGTGAGTGAGGAGGTGAGGAGTGTGAGGGATGAGTGGGTGAGTAGATGGAGGAGTGTGGGAGGAGTGAGTGAGTGAGTGAGTGTAGGAGGTGATGGTGAGGTGGAGTGTGAGTGAGTGATGTGAGTGAGGAGTGTGAGTGAGTGTGAGGTAGGGAGTGAGGAGGTGATGAGTGAGTGATGTAGGAGTGGAGTGAGTGGAGAGGTGGAGGTGTGGAGGAGTGTGAGGGAGGATGGAGAGTGGTGAGTGAGTGGAGTGTGTGGAGTGAGTGAGTGGGGAGGTGGAGGGTGTGAGGAGTGGGAGTGGAGTGAGTGGAGGTGAGAGTGTGAGGAGTGAGGAGTGAGTGAGTGTGGGAGTGAGTGGTGAGGAGGGAGTGAGTGTGAGGAGTGTGAGTGAGTGTGAGGGAGTGAGTGAGTGAGGGGAGGAGGTGTGAGTGAGTGGGAGTGTGAGGATGGTGAGGTGGAGGTGAGGTGAGGTGAGTGTGAGTGAGTGTGGAGGGAGTGGAGGAGGTGAGGTGGAGTGAGGGGGAGTGGAGGAGTGAGGAGGTGGAGGGGGTGGAGTGAGGTGAGGTGGAGTGGAGGGTGAGTGGAGTGTGAGGAGGAGTGGAGTGGGGAGGTGAGGAGGTGAGTGGTGAGTGGGAGGTGGAGGGTGAGGAGTGGAGGAGTGTGGGGAGTGAGTGTGAGTGAGTGTGAGGAGGTGAGGAGGGAGGAGTGTGGAGGAGGTGAGGAGTGGAGTGAGGTGAGGAGGTGAGAGGTGGAGTGAGTGGAGGTGGAGGTGTGAGGAGTGGTGAGGTGAGGTGAGGTGAGTGAGTGTGGAGGGGTGAGGTGAGGATGTGAGGAGTGTGAGGTGAGGAGGTGAGGAGTGTGGTGAGGTGAGGAGTGGGAGGTGAGTGTGGGAGTGGGTGGGAGTGAGGGTGAGTGAGTGGGAGTGGGAGTGAGGTGGAGGAGTGTGAGTGAGTGGGAGTGAGTGTGAGTGAGTGTGAGGAGTGTGAGGAGTGTGGAGGAGTGATGGGAGGTGAGTGGAGTAGTGGAGGAGTGAGGAGTGGGGAGGTGAGTGGTGAGGGTGGAGGGAGTGTAGGGGGGGTGAGTGAGTGGAGGTGTGAGTGAGTGTGAGTGAGTGTGAGGTGAGGGAGGTGTGAGGAGTGGAGTGAGTGTGAGTGAGGTGTGAGTGAGTGGAGGAGGTGTGAGTGAGTGGAGTGAGTGAGGTGGAGTGGTGAGTGTGAGTGGAGGGTGAGTGAGTGTGAGGAGGTGAGTGGAGGGGTGGAGTGAGTGTGAGTGAGTGGGAGTGAGTGGAGGTGTGAGTGAGGTGAGTGGGAGTGAGTGAGTGTGAGGAGTGGAGTGAGGTGAGTGGAGGAGTGTGAGGAGTGTGAGTGAGTGTGAGTGAGTGTGAGTGAGGGTGAGTGGGTGAGTGTGAGTGAGTGTGAGGAGTGTGAGTGAGTGTGGAGTGTGAGTGAGTGGAGTGGTGGTGAGTGTGAGTGAGTGTGAGTGGAGTGTGAGTGAGTGTGAGTGAGTGAGGAGGAGTTGAGGAGTGGAGAGTGTGTGGGAGGGGAGGAGTGGGGGAGGGGGGGGAGGGGGTGGGGAGGGTGGGGGGGGTGGGGGGGGGGGGTGGTGGGGGAGGGGGGTGGAGTGAGTGAGGGTGGGGAGGGGGGGTGGTGGAGGGGGGGGGGGAGTGGGGGGGGGAGGGGGGGGAGGGAGGGGGGGGGTGTGGGGGGGAGGGGAGGGGGGGGTGGTGGGTGGGGGGGGGGGGGGGAGGGGGGGGAGGGGGGGGGGGGGGGGGGGGGGAGGGGGAGGGGGGAGGTGAGGAGGGGGGGGGGGAGGGGGGGGGGGGGGGGGGGGGGGGGGGGGGGGGGGGGGGGGGGGGGGGGGGGGGGGGGGGGGGGGGGGGGGGGGGGGGGGGGGGGGGGGGGGGGGGGGGGGGGGGGGGGGGGGGGGGGGGGGGGGGGGGGGGGGGGGGGGGGGGGGGGGGGGGGGGGGGGGGGGGGGGGGGGGGGGGGGGGGGGGGGGGGGGGGGGGGGGGGGGGGGGGGGGGGGGGGGGGGGGGGGGGGGGGGGGGGGGGGGGGGGGGGGGGGGGGGGGGGGGGGGGGGGGGGGGGGGGGGGGGGAGGGGGGTGGTGGGGGGGAGGAGGGGGGGGGGGGAGAGGTGGGGGGGTGAGGGTGGGAGGGAGTGGGGGAGGAGGAGAGGGAGAGGGAGGGGGAGGAGGGAGTGGGGAGGAGTGTGGAGGAGGGATGGGGAGGAGGTGAGGGGGTGGAGGGGGGAGGAGAGGAGGGAGGAGGGGAGGAGGAGGAGGAGGGTGAGGAGGGGAGGGGGAGGAGGTGGGAGGAGGAGGAGAGGGAGGGGGGGGGGAGGGGGGAGGGGGGTGGGGGTGAGGGGGGGGGGGGGGGGGGGGGGGGGGGAGGGGGGGGGGGGGGGGGGGAGGGGGGGGAGGGGGGGGGGGGGGGGGGGGGGGGGGGGGGGGGGGGGGGGGGGGGGGGGGGGGGGGGGGGGGGGGGGGGGGGTGGGGGGGGGGGGGGGGGGGGGGGGGGGGGGGGGGGGGGGGGGGGAGGGGGGGGGGGGGGTGGGGAGTGGGGGGGGGGGGGGTGGGGGTGGAGGGTGTGTAGTGTATTAGTGTAGTTGATGTGTGATGTGAGATGATGTAGTGATAGTGGGGATGAAGTGAGTTGATTGAAGATTGATGATAGTGTACGTAGTAGTGATAGATTAGTTATGAAGATAGGGAGAAGGTGTGTATGGAGGAGAAGTGTGAGATATAGAGGTTGAGTGTGATAATTGTATTGTTGAGTGATTGTTAGTGTGGATTGTGAGTAGGTGGGTTTGTGTGTTGGAGTGGGGGAAAGTGTATGAGAGGGATTGTGGGGAGTGTGTGAGGGAATGAATTGATGAGTGTAGGAGTTGAGTGGGTGAGGTGGTGGAGTGGTGGAGTTGTGAGTATGGAGGAGTGAGTGGGAGTGGTGTGAGTGTGAGTGGGGAGGAGTGGAGTGAGTGGGATGGGAGTGTGAGATGTAGATGATGTGTAATATTGGAGATAGTATGAGATGTTATGAGGAGGGGTGGAGGGTGGAGGGTGAGGAGTTGGAGTAGAGGGTAATGGGAGTGAGGTAGGTTAGTGATGTAGGGAGGTGGGGAGACATAGAGGATGTGATTGAGATGTGGAAAGAGGCGGAGGGTGTGGATTGGTGGAGTGGGTTTGAAGCTTGTAGGTTAGGTGTGGGTGTATTGATGTGTGATGTTAAGTTGTTAGAGTTAGTAGGGTAGGATGTAGTTTAGATTAGGGTGGATGGAATGATGTGTGAAGTGAGAAGATGATTTAGTGGGAGTTTTGATGGTGAGGTGGTAGGGAGTTTGAAGTGAGTATGTAGGTGGTTAGCGAGAAGATAATGGGTAGATGGGATGGGTGAGGAGGTGATAGAGGTGAGTGAGGGGAGGGAGAGGAGTGGGTTGAGTGTGGAAGGAGGAGGTGGGTGATGAGAAGGGAGGATGAGTAGTGATGTGGAGGTGTGAGGGGAGTGAGTGTTGGAGGAGGGTGTGAGTGAGGATGGAGTGGAGGTGAGTGAGTGTGAGTGAGGTGAGGTGTGAGAGGTGGTGGAGTGAGTGGAGTGAGTGGTGAGGGAGAGTGTGTAGGATGAGTGTGAGGAGTGAAGAGTGGGAGTGTGAGTGAGAGAGAGTGTGGTAGTGAGTTGAGGTGAGTTGAGTGGGTGAGTGTGAGGAGTGGAGTAGTGTGGATGGTGAGTGAGGTAGTGGAGTGAGTGTGTGGAGTGGAGTGAGGAGGGAGTGGTGTGTGAGGTGGAGTGAGGGGAGGAGTGTGAGGAGTGTGAGTGAGTGTGGGAGGAGTGTGAGTGAGTGGGTTGAGGGGAGGTGTGGGAGGGAGGGAGGGGGAGGAGTGGGGGGGAGAGGGTGGGAGGATGGGAGGAAGGAGAGGGAGGGGGGAGAGGAGGGAGGAGGAGAGGGTGGAGTGGAGAGGAGTGGAGGGGTGGGAGGATGGGGGGGGGGGGAGGGGAGGGAGGGTGGGGAGGGTGGGGGGGGGGGGGGGGGGGGGGGGGGGGGTGGGGGGGGGGGGGGGGGGGGGGGGGGGGGGGGGGGGGGGGGGGGGGGTGTGGGGGGGGGGGGGGGGGGGGGGGGGGGGGGGGGGGGGGGGGGGGGGGGGGGGGGGGGGGGGGGGGGGGGGGGGGGGGGGGGGGGGGGGGGGGGGGGGGGGGGGGGGGGGGAGGGGGGGGGGGGGGGGTGGGGGGGGGGGGGGGGGGGGGGGGGGGGGGGGGGGGGGGGGGGGGGGGGGGGGGGGGGGGGGGGAGGGGGGGGGGGGGGGGGGGGGGGGGGGGGAGGGGGGGGGGGGGGGGAGGGGGGGGGAGGGGGGGGAGGGGGGGGGGGAGAGGGGGGGGGAGGGGGGGGGGGGTGGGGGGGGGGGAGGGGGGGGGGGGTGGGGGGAGGAGGGGGGGGAGGGGGGGGTGGGGGGGGGGGAGGAGGGGGAGGGAGTGGGGGGGGTGGGAGGTGAGGTGGGAGTGGGGAGGAGGGGAGGGGAGAGGGGAGGGGAGGAGGGGGGGTGGGAGGGAGGGGGGGGGGTGGAGTGAGGGGGAGTGGAGGAGGAGGAGTGTGAGGGGGAGGGAGGGAGGGGTGGGAGGGGGGGGGGGGAGGGTGGGAGGGGTGGGGGAGGAGGGGGGAGAGGGGAGGAGGGGGGGGGGGGGGGGGGGGGGGGGGGGGGGGGGGGGGGGGGGGGGGGGGGGGGGGGGGGGGGGGGGGGGGGGGGGGGGGGGGGGGGGGGGGGGGGGGGGGGGGGGGGGGGGGGGGGGGGGGAGGGGGAGGGGGGGGAGTGGAGGTGAGGAGGGGGAGGGAGGGGAGGAGTGGGGGAGTGAGTGGGGGAGGGGGAGTGGGGAGGGAGGGAGGGAGGAGTGGAGGAGGGTGAGGAGGGGAGGAGTGTGGAGGAGGGGTGAGTGTGAGGGAGGATGTGGTGAGGTGGGTGGAGTGGAGGCAGTGAGTGTGATGGTGTGATGTGAGTGGAGTGAGTGTGGAGGAAGTGGAGGAAAGTTGATTGAGTGTGATGAGTGGAGTGAGTGGAGGAGGGGGAGGAGTGTGGGATGTGGGTAGGTGATGATGTATTGAATTGAGAGTTATAGTAGTTTTGTGATGGGTAGGTGTGCAATTGTAGTGAAATGTTAGAGTTGTTTGATATGAGTGGGGAGTGAAAGTATGTTTGAGTTTATTTTTAGAGAATGCTGGGTAGATGAAAAGTGGGTGTTATGGAAAAGTTGGTTAAGGTAGTGTATTAGTGAGTTAAGGACGAATTATGTGAGTGATAGGTGTTTAAGGAGATTTGAGTAAAAGTAATAGTAAGAATAGTGGATGTGTTGTGACGTAAGAAAGGAGTATGAGTGAAATTGCCGTAGGTAATGAGGTGAATTAAGATAGATGGAGGAAGAGGATAAAGAATGTGTTTGAATGATAGAAGATAATGAAAATGAATTGATATTAATTTAATGATTGAGGATTGAGTGAAGTTGATGTGGGAGTTTGGGGGAAATTTGTGGCAGATGGGTGTGGAAGTTGGTTGGTAGTTAGGATTGAGTAGTCTGGAATTTGAAGCGAAAGTGGACGTAAAGTTATTTGACGGTGATTGATGTTTAAGAGTAGTGTAGATGCATTGTTAGAGTATTTAAGAGTTTGAAGGATTAAGGATTAGTTGTGAAGAAGATTTGGGCGTGGAAGTCTGGGTGATTTTGTTACGGATGGGTTAAAAGGAGTTGGATTAATAAGTTTAGGTGATAGGGCACCTTGTAGAGGTAGAGATAATTGATGAGCGGATATAGTGATTGTGAGTGGGACAAAGTGATGAATAATTAGTTTTTGGAAGGTAGGAGTTGATTTTGTGAGTGTGGCATTGATTTGAAGAATGATTTTTTATGTAGAGGTAAGTGATCGATTAGAGAGCTGATGTAATGTGACGAGTACGAGAATGATCTAAGAAGTGTAGATTGAATGAGGTATGAAAGACAAGAAGTGATTAGTTATAATATTAAAGGAATGGGATGTAGGGGTGGTTGAGGAGATGAGGGAATTGAAGGTGTGATGTTGGATATGAGTTTAATGTGAGTGGGATAGTAGATGTAGTTTTATCGAAATTGGGTGTAGAGTTTATTAGTTGAGTAGATGCAGATGAGTGGAAGAGGGTATAAAACGTAATATTGCTGGAAGTATGAATGGAGGTTGGGAGTTTACGTAAAGAGTTATGGTCAGTGGCGGAGGAATGGATTCTAAGTAGGTATGGTTTGGAGGAGTGGAGTACCGGTGAAGTGAGGATTGCTTATGAATAAGTAGGAGATAGTTTGTAGGATGACATGGAAGTGGGAGAGTGTGTGAGGAGTGTGGGAGGTGGGGGTGAGTAGGGGAGGTGAGTGGGAGGAGGGAGTGTGGGAGTGGAGTGTGTGAGTGGTGTGAGTGGTGGGTGGGTGTGAGGGAGTGGAGGGAGTGGGGGGTGGTGAGGTGAGTGAGAGTGAGGAGGGGGAGTGGTGTGAGTGAGGTGGAGTGAGGGGAGGGAGGTGTGAGGGGAGTGGGGTGGAGGAGTGTGGGGAGGGGGAGTGTGAGGGAGGAGGTGAGGTGGGTGAGGAGGGAGGGGAGTGAGGGAGGAGGGGGAGTGGGGTGAGTGGGTGAGTGGAGTGAGGGAGTGGGAGGAGGGTGAGGGAGGGGGGGGAGGAGGGAGGAGGTGGAGGGAGGGGGAGTGGTGATGAGGGAGGAGTGTGAGTGGAGGAGGGAGGTGGAGGGAGGGGGAGGGGAGTGGAGAGGATGAGAGATGGAGGGAGAGAGAGTGAATGGAGGAGAGGGAGAAGAGGATGGAGGTGAGAGGGAGAGGAGGAGGGGGAGAGGGAGAGTGGAGAGGAGGATGGGGAGTGAGTGGGGGAGTGTAGAGGTGATGTGGAGGTGAGAGTGAGTTGGGAGGAGATGGAGGGGAGGGAGGGGAGGGTGTGAGGGAGGGGAGAGGGAGGAGGGGAGGTGGAGTGGAGGAGGAGGAGTGGGGGGGAGAGGTGAGGAGGAGGGAGGGGAGAGGGAGTGAGGGGAGGGAGGGAGAGTGATGGGAGGGAGGGGAGGAGTGTGAGTGAGGGAGGAGTGGAGGTGGGGTGAGTGAGGGAGGAGTGTGAGGAGTGTGGAGGAGGGAGTGAGGAGGGAGGGAGGGGAGTGTGAGGGAGGAGTGGTGAGGAGGGGTGGAGGGAGTGTGGGAGGAGGGAGGAGGGGGAGTGAGTGGAGGGTGTGAGGAGTGGAGGGAGTGGGAGGGGGTGAGGAGTGTGAGGAGGTGAGGGAGGGAGTGGAGTGGAGGGGAGTGAGGGGAGGTGAGGTGAGGTGAGGTGTGAGGGGAGGGAGGGAGGAGTGGAGGTGAGGGAGAGTGTGAGGGGAGGAGGGGAGGTGAGGGAGTGGAGGTGGGAGGGGGTGAGGAGGGGAGTGGAGGAGGGGTGAGTGTGGAGTGTGAGGGGGAGTGAGGGTGGAGTGTGAGGAGTGAGGGGAGGGGAGTGTGAGGAGGTGGGGAGTGAGTGTGAGGAGGGTGTGAGGGAGGAGGAGGGAGTGAGGGAGGAGGGGAGTGTGAGGGGAGTGGAGGGTGAGGAGGTGAGTGGGGAGGAGTGGAGGAGGTGTGAGGTGAGGGGGAGGAGTGTGGGAGGGAGGTGAGGTGAGGGAGGAGGGGAGTGTGAGGGGAGTGTGAGTGGAGGGGAGGAGTGAGGGTGAGGGAGGTGGGAGGATGGAGTGGAGGGAGGAGTGTGAGTGAGGGAGGAGGGAGTGGGAGTGTGAGGAGGGGGAGTGTGAGGGGAGGTGAGGAGTGGGAGGGAGGGGGAGGAGTGGAGGAGTGTGGAGTGAGTGGTGAGGGGAGTGGAGGGAGGAGGTGAGTGAGGTGAGGAGGAGGGAGGTGGGAGGAGTGGGAGTGGAGTGGGAGGAGTGGGGGAGGGGGAGTGGGAGGTGGAGGGGAGGGTGGAGGTGAGTGTGGAGGAGGTGGAGGAGGGGAGTGGAGTGTGGAGGAGGGAGGAGGAGGGAGGAGTGTGAGGAGGGAGGAGAGTGGGAGGTGAGTGGTGGAGTGAGTGGAGGTTGAGGGGAGGAGGTGAGTGGGGAGTGGAGTGAGGTGGAGGGAGTGTGAGGGAGGTGAGGAGGGGAGGGGAGGGAGGGGAGGAGGGAGTGGAGGAGTGTGAGGAGTGGGAGGGGGAGAGGGTGATGGAGGGAGGTGAGGTGGAGGTGAGGAGTGAGGGGAGTGTGGGAGGAGTGGGGAGGGAGGAGGTGGAGGGAGGAGGGAGGAGGTGAGGGAGGGGAGGGGGGGGAGTGTGGTGGGGGAGGGAGTGTGAGGAGGGTGGAGGAGTGGGAGGAGGGGAGGGTGGGAGGTGGAGGGAGGGTGGGGAGTGTGGGGGGAGGGGAGGAGGGAGGAGTGGAGGGGGGAGGTGGAGGAGGTGAGGAGGGTGGGGGGGGAGGGGAGGGAGGAGGTGGAGGGAGGGGAGGGGAGGAGGGGGGGAGGGGAGGGGGAGGGAGGGGAGGTGGGAGTGTGGAGGAGGGGGAGGGAGTGGGTGGGAGGGGAGGGGGGAGGGAGGAGGTGAGGAGGGGAGGAGGGGGAGTGGGGAGGAGGGGGAGGTGTGAGGAGGGAGGAGGGAGGGAGGGGGAGGGAGTGTGAGGGAGTGGAGTGAGGGGGTGGGGTGTGAGGGGGGAGGAGGGAGGAGGGGGAGGAGGGGGGGGGGGGGAGGGTGGGGAGGGAGGAGGTGGGATGGAGGGGAGGGGAGGGGGAGGAGTGGGAGTGAGTGAGGGGGGAGTGTGGGAGGAGTGAGGTGGAGGAGGTGAGGAGGAGTGAGGAGTGAGGAGGTGAGGTGGGAGGGAGGAGGTGAGTGGGGGAGGGTGGAGGTGAGTGGAGGGAGGTGGGAGGAGTGAGTGGAGGGAGGTGGGGGAGGAGGTGGGGGAGGGGGTGGGGGTGGGAGGGGGGGGGTGGGGAGGGGTGGGGAGGGGGGGGGGGGGGGGGGGAGGGAGGGGAGGGGGGGGGGAGGGAGGGAGAGGAGGGGGGGGAGGAGGGGGGAGGTGGAGGAGGGGGGGGGGAGGGAGGGGAGGTGGGGGGGGGAGGGGAGGGAGGAGGGGGGGGGGTGAGAGGGAGGGGAGGAGGGGGAGGGGGGAGGTGGGAGAGGGAGGGGAGGGGAGGGGAGGAGGGAGGGGGAGGAGGGAGGAGGGGGAGGGGGAGGGAGGGGGAGGGGGGAGTGAGGAGAGGGGGAGGAGAGGGGAGAGTGGGAGGGGGAGGAGTGGGGGGGTGAGGAGGGGGGGAGTGGAGGAGTGTGAGGAGGTGAGTGGAGGGAGGAGTGGGAGGTGAGTGTGAGGTGAGTGGGAGGAGGAGTGGAGGAGGGGAGGAGGAGGAGGTGGAGGAGTGTGGGGGGGGTGAGTGTGAGGAGTGGAGGAGGGGGGAGTGAGTGTGAGGAGTGTGAGGAGGAGGAGGAGGTGAGTGAGGAGGGAGGGAGTGGAGTGTGAGGAGTGGGGAGGAGTGTGGAGGAGTGGAGGAGGGGAGTGGAGGAGGTGAGGAGTGTGAGGAGTGGAGGGAGGTGGGGTGAGTGGAGGAGGTGGGAGGGGGGAGTGAGGTGGGAGTGAGTGGGAGGTGAGGGGGGAGTGGGAGAGGTGAGGAGTGTGAGGAGGAGGTGAGGGGAGGAGTGTGGAGGAGGTGGGAGGGGGGTGAGGTGTGAGGGAGGTGGGGAGGAGTGGGAGGAGTGGAGGGGGGAGGGGAGTGTGAGTGGGTGAGGAGGGGGGGTGAGGTGAGTGGGGTGAGTGTGAGGGGGGGTGAGGAGGTGGGAGTGGGTGAGGAGTGTGAGTGGGTGGTGTGAGTGGGGGAGGGAGGGGGGGGGGGAGGAGTGGGGGAGTGTGAGGGGGGGAGTGGGGGAGTGTGAGGGGGAGGGGGGGGGGAGGAGTGTGAGGGAGGTGGGGGGAGGGGGGGAGGGGGGAGGAGGTGGGGGGAGTGGGTGAGGGGGAGGGGAGGAGGGGGTGGGGGTGGGGAGGGAGGGGGAGTGTGGGAGGGTGGGAGGGGGAGGGAGGAGGTGAGGGGTGAGGGGGAGGGGGGAGTGGGGGGGAGGGAGGGGGTGATGGGAGGAGTGGAGGTGGGAGGGAGTGTGGAGGAGGTGGGAGTGGGGGAGGGGGAGGAGTGGAGGAGGTGAGTGGAGGGGGTGAGGTGGGTGAGGGAGGTGAGGTGAGGAGTGGGGAGTGGAGTGAGTGGGAGGAGGGAGGTGAGTGGAGGAGGTGAGGTGAGGGGTGAGGGAGTGGTGTGAGGAGGTGAGGAGTGAGGAGTGGGAGTGGGAGTGGGTGAGTGGGGAGTGAGTGGAGGTGAGTGTGAGTGAGTGTGGGGAGTGTGAGGAGGGAGGAGTGGAGGTGGTGAGTGTGAGTGAGTGTGAGGAGGAGTGAGGTGAGGAGTGTGAGGTGAGTGGGTGGGTGGAGGAGGGGGAGGTGGAGTGGGAGGTGAGTGAGGGAGTGGAGTGTGAGGGGGAGGTGAGAGTGAGGAGGGGGAGTGGGGAGTGGGGTGGAGTGTGGGAGGAGGGTGAGTGGGAGTGAGGGGAGTGGAGTGGAGTGTGAGTGGAGGGGGAGGTGGAGTGGTGGAGGGTGTGAGGAGTGTGAGGGTGGAGGGGAGTGGAGGAGTGGAGTGAGGAGGGGGAGTGTGAGTGAGGGAGTGTGAGTGAGTGTGAGTGAGGTGTGAGGAGTGTGAGGTGGAGGAGTGTGAGGTGAGTGTGATGGAGGTGTGGAGTGAGTGTGAGTGAGTGTGGAGTGAGTGTGAGTGAGGTGTGAGTGAGTGAGGTGTGAGTGAGTGTGGAGGTGAGTGGTGAGAGTGTGAGAGTGTGAGGTGAGTGGTGGGAGTGTGGAGTGAGTGGTGAGTGTGGGAGTGAGAGTGTGAGGTGAGTGAGTGGGAGTGAGTGGTGAGTGAGTGTGAGTGTGAGTGTGGAGGTGAGTGTGAGGAGTGGTGAGTGGAGTGATGAGTGGTGGGAGTGAGTGGTGTGAGTGAGGTGAGTGAGGTGTGAGTGAGTGTGAGTGAGTGTGATGAGTGAGGTGGTGAGTGTGAGTGAGTGTGAGTGGAGTGAGTGTGAGTGTGGAGTGAGTGGTGAGGTGTGAGTGTGGTGAGTGTAGGAAGGGTGGAGTGGGTGAGTGAGGTGAGTAGTGTGAGTGAGTGTGGTGAGTGTGATGTAGAGTTTGTGAGGAGTGTAGTGAGTGTGAGTAGAGTGTTAGTGACTGAGCTGTGAGTGCGAGTGTTCAAAAGAGGATGAAGTGTGTGTAGAGGAGTGAGTGGTGTGAGTGGTGGGTAGTGAGTGGAGTGTGAGTGAGGTGGAGTGACGTGTAGAGTGTGAGAATGAAAGTGTAGTGGAGTGAGTGAATGAGTGGGGTGTGTGTGGGTGTAGGTGAGTGTGGGAGTTGTGGAGTTGTGAGTGACGTGAGGTGAGTGTGAGTGAGTGTGAGGAGGTGAGTGTGAGTGAGTGTGACTGAGTGTGATTGAGTGTGAGTGAGTGTGGGCGACTGTGAGTAAGTGCGAGTGAAATTGATTGAGTGTGTGAGTGTGGGTGAGTGTAAATGAGTGGAAGTACGAGTGTGAGTAGTGCGTATATGTTTTTAGGTGCATGCATGTAACCAATTTTTCGAACGCAGTGTCTCAATAGCATTAAAGTTTTACGTGACCTGAACGTCCTGTAGAGCCCGTTTTCCTAAAAACAAACTAACTCTTAATTTAGCAGGACGGACATCTCCTCATTATCGTGTGTGGGGTCATCTGAATAGTAAAGTTTATAGAAACCGTTCTAATAATTTAGCAGAAATGAAATAGCTCTCAATTCATTGAACAATGGTGGTCGTGTTTTTAACGGAAAATGTTTTGAACGTTTCACTATCTTTTTCAATTACCTTTTATTAGACGTTGCTACAAATGAATTTAAGGAACAAATTTTATTTATCAAATTTATTTATTAAATTTACTTGAGATATTTTAAAAATAAGTCTAGTACATCACCATTAAAAAAAATCAAAATTATTTTCACTGCTCTCTTGTATGAAATGAAAAGAACAAATGAACTTCTGATTGTGTTGCGCAAAAACTTTTATGTAAAATATTTTGTATCACACCAATATTCTCAGTGATATATAGGATATTTCATATTTATTGGGCACCTTGTATAAAAAAGATAATTAAAATTTAACAAATCTGTGAAGCTATTTTACATTTCATTTTTCATTTACTGAGAATTGGGTCAAGTAATCGAAGGTGGGGAGGTTTTTCGAGTCGACCGACTCAAATCCTTTTGGTGCATATTTATTGTCGTGGGAAAAAGTGTGGGTAAGGTACCTTTTCATGAATTGAATTATCTTGTAAAAAGTCTTTACACCCCAAAGTTGCTCGTTTTCGCTATATTTACACAAGGCTGTTTTTAAAATACCTTTTTAAGGAATCGTTTATTGCCGTATGAACACATTTTGTTAGAGTAATTTATTTGAAATTAACGTATTTTTGAAAAGATCGCTTCACTTTTGATAAAAAAATTACAAATGCACGAGTCGGAGAGTAGATCCCTGTGGTGCACCGTCTTGATTTAGGTTATAACCTGTAAAACAACTAGTTTCTGATTAACCAAAGAACTTTTGGACCATATTTCGCAACCTTGTTCTCATGGTTAGAACGATTATTAATCTAACGCAATTTATATTTTAATATGTTGATGTAACTCTATCAATTATATCAAAATGGCTGTAATAATTGTATTTTAATAGTAATGATTTATGAATTTATTGTTTTACGTAATTTGCACCTTTACTCTTGTAAACAAAAAACCACGTTACAATTTTATTTTTATTCATTTGAAATGCACAGAATTAGCAAACAATTTAACCTTTTTCGTGCATGTTCATTGTCTTATACTTTTGATAGTGTCTTTCTGACACAATCTGCATTAAAATTAATATGTTGTCTCATTGTAAATGCATATAAGTAGTTCAATTATCTAATCATTAGCTTAATTGCGGTTAATGTGGTGTTTGTTAGCCTTAGACGTAACTGTAATCATTACCAACTCTTTGTACGCTTACGGTACAAGGTTATGTTTGATAAATAAGCAAATGATTTTTTCTCATCCAACTTAGTAGATAATTATTGTAATTTATTTTTCTTTCATTCACAATTTCCGGGGTTATGATTTTAAACTTTTTTTTTATTGCTAATGCAAAATGTAGGTTGAGGATAGAGGCTATCCAATCATCCTTAAACATATGGCTGGAAATGCTACATACATTTAGAATGGTTGTTTTGAAGTATTATTACGTGTAAAAATAGTTTAATAGTCCAATTTAGTCCAGGAGAACCAAAAATGAGGTTTTACAAAGCATTGGATAGTTGCAGTTTTTCGGTTTTTAATCAAATCGGCGTACCTTTGCATTATAGAGAAAAACTTGTTATTAAAAGTTGCAGAGTATTAAATTCTTTTATGAATAAAGTTCTTTTGTAAGACCATTAGGAAATGAGGTACGGCCCTTCGAATTTTTGTAAAATTTCCACTTTTTGCATAATTTTTTATGTTATATCGTTTCTACAATATCTTCCTTTCTCCATTCAAAAAAGGTCGGTATACTTGAATTTTTGTAACTTCACGTCATTACCGTTTTGCTTAGTTACAATCAACGTTATTATAACAATGGTAACTACGTAAAATGTTCATGATGTGTACGCATCGGTATTACAAGTATTACATCGTTTCAATAACACCTTTAACCCATTACAAAAATATTCTTTTGGTTTGCTCGTAAAATGGCTTTCAACGGCCGCTATAAGTTCATCATCGTCCCTAAATTTTCTTCCCCTTAGTGTTCTTTTGAGATCTGGAAAAAAATAGTCACTGGGGGCTAAATCTGGACTATAAGATGGATGATCCATTTCTACAAAGCCGCATTTAGCAACGGCAGCTTTTGAAAATCTTGACTTATGGGCTGGCGCATTATCATATTAGTTTTCCGCGTCTTGTCACTTTGATAACATCTCTGAGGCGACACATTAAGCTTGCATAATACTCTCCCGTGATAAGATAATCAATCATTAAAATTCTTTGGCAATCCCAAAAAAACAGTTGCCATTATTTTTCCTGCAGAAGGGGTGACTTTAAACTTTTTGGGAGGACTGGAACCCTTAATATGCCATTGCATCGACTCTTCTTTCGACTCAGGATCAAAATGACGGACCCAAGTGTCATCTCCGGTGATAAGTCGATTGATAATTAAATCTGATCCGTCCCCACAAAGCGCCAAAAACTCTTCACACTTCTCCATTCAAGTAAGAAAAGGCGTAAGCATTCGTGAAACCTATCTCGCACTGATCTTTGTCATGCCAAGGTAATCGTGTAAAATTCTGAAAACTGTGGCTTCTGAAACTCCTAGTAAAGGCGTTAATTGTCGCTTCTTTAATCTTGCATCTTCCAATACCAAACACTTGGTTTTTTTCAATAACATCCGAAGTGATCATGTCAACAGGCCGACCTGGACGGGGATCATCATCTAGTGATTCTCGGCCATGTTTAAACAATTTTGACTATTCACAAATAGTAGACTTGTAAGGGCAATTATCCCCGAATACAATCAACATTTCTTGACGAGTAACTTTTGGAGATTTTCCTTGTTTTGTAAGAAACTTTATAAAAGCTAGATAATCAAGTTTGTCCATTTTGAAACGTTACAGCACAAACTGACATATTAGCACTAACAATGCTTCATTTGTTTTGTAAATTGCCAAACACGTCGCCATGGCCTAGTTCGGGAATATAAAAACGACCCCCCGTATATTGAGTAATTTGTCCTTCAGTACTTTATTGATCACATTGTAAACACGTGTTATGGAATCTTCCTCCCATGATTTGACCTTCCGTATTCTTTCCAGCTACCTCTGTTTAATTCTCTTCAGTTACCACTACCTATGCACAAACCAATCATGTTTCGGATGAAACTGTTTCCTTTTACCCACGTCTTCTCTAGAACGTTACGGGCATCTTCCCTTCATCCGCTAGTAAGACCCAGAAATATGACAAACTTCTACACGTATGATTTGCCTACGGCGACATATAAACTATGCGTTCTGTGTCCTATGTGTTCTACACACATCCAGTTCCCACATTTTGAGCAAAATGTTCTGGTGGTTTTGTTTTGAGTCCATTTGGATTGAATCCACCTTCGTCGACTACCAAGTTCTCTTGTAGGTAACGTTGGTTGTTTGTGAACGGCCCACTCAGAAGCGTTCTCTGTTTTCAAAAGTAGTTTTGCTCTTCGTCGTATTTCTTATTCCAAATACGGAAATTCAGAATGCGTACACAACTGTGGTTTAATCAAGTACGAAGCTGAATCTGATATTTAAATTAATTTGCCGAAATAACGTGAGAATATTAATTATTGTAATACTTAACAAATCATAAAAAATGACTATAGGTCATCGGTTGGTGTTTATTGGAACTTCTGCACATGAAGCACGTCAACACTAATTTTTTACTATATTAACATTTTTGAAACCCTACGTGCCATCGTCAATGTCTCTTCCATTGTGCATAGTAGAGCTGAGCACGACTTTTTGGGACAGTGAGCACTAATGGCGACTTATAAATATTCCATTGCCACTTCGCTTTTTTATTTTGTTTGAGTTTACTGACATGTCAGGTTTTGTTTTGCTTCAACGGCGTTTGTGCTAACGAAACCGTCGTAAGCCAATTATCGCCCGTAATGTTTCAATTGGTACCTGTTACAGGTTCCATGAGGCGCAGAGCAGTATTTTCTCAACTAATGCCCTTCTTATAGGGTCCATCTGGCTGAGTTTGGAGGTAAGTTTCAAGAATTATGGTTTAAATTTAAACATGAAAATGTAAACTTTCACCATTACTACACATATTTGAGATACTTATCATTTTGGTTTTTTTATGGTGAATAAATCTATACGATAACACTTACAGTTATCTTCCTCAGTAGTAATACAACCTTTGAGAATTGTTTCAACGTCTGAAACAATTCTCAAAGATTGTACTACTGCTGACGAAGATAAGTGCAAGTGTTATCGAAACGTTTAGATTTGTGTAAAAAAAAACTCCAAAGATAAGAATTTTAAATTTAAATAGTTTTAGCATGAACTAATGCGAACACTTTATATCCGTACTTTTCAGGTTCGCTGAATATGTATTGGCGAAATGAGCATCTTTCTCTAAATTTGTTCATACACAGTTCGGTATTCGTTTGGAATTTCCTTACTGTTATTAGATTATAATTTAGCGGAACAGGTGGGTTTTTATTAAGAGAAAGGGTTTACATTCAGAATGTAAATTATTTGGGGACTTTCGTTAATCACTGATTAATCATAATTAATCTTAATGGATAATACGGGCCGAAAGGATCTGTGAGAATTCAAAAATAATTTCAGGTTTTTGGACCACCACTATGTAAACTGCGAGTTTTCACGGGAGATTTTATTTTAATTGAATAAAATCTAGCAGAACAGGCAGTTTATAAGCTGGATTTATCGTTTATTAGGAAAGAGTTACGTTTGAATGGTAAGTGACTGGAGATTTTCCTTATTAAAATTGATCATGATTAAAAATTATTATTAATTTTATTAGATACATAAACAAAATGTTTGCCTCGAGTAGGATTTGAACCTACGACCTGTAGTTTGCTAGAGTACCGCGCTAACCAACTGCGCTATCGAGGTACAAGCCCGCATCGATGCAAATTTTGTTTTTATGTATGTAGAACTGATGTAAATTTTAAATATAATCATATAATCAAATTACTTAGATTAATGAAATGACCGCCTGCAATATCGCAAGGATTCACACTTACCAAAGCAACTTGACTAATATTAAATTATTATAAGTTTTTGTTATGAACCAATAAGTTCAAAAGTAAATATGTAATTAAAAATTATTATTAATGTTATTAAATACATAAACAAAAAGTTTGCCACAAGTAGGATTTGAACTTAACACCTATACTTTCCTAAGGTACCGCGCTAACCAACTGCGCTATCGAAGTACAAGCCCCAATCGATGCAAATTTATAATGATCATCATTAGTCTTACTAGGTAACTGGACAATGAGGAGGGCTATTATTGTTACTGGCGGATTCAAAGATGGGTTTTCATGGTAACATAAGCTTTATGAGTCTTTCGGAGGCGGATCTCTCTATAATAGATGAGCGCAAGAATCTATATTGTTTCAATAAATTCAATAAGGTCTGATCTTCAGGAAAGCAGTACAAATTGTTTCAAATGAACAATGTGTCTATTTCCAGGTGGTTTCGTCATAATAGACTGTGTTCATCTACTCAGGCATTCGGTTAAGATGAAAAATTATAACACTGGAAAATTACCCTAGGCGAATAGATCTATTATTCACTGTGATAACGTAATTTTATAAGTGGATTTCTATTATATGAATTAAATAGCGGTTTTATGGCTGTTTGAACTTTTAATTAATTTGCCGGCAGATTAGGCTATTACGTCCATCTGTCCGACGGTAGCAGAAAAATTCACTGGGCAGGCGGGTCTGCGATTTCGCTTTTCCATCTAGTGTTTGTGTGGTTGGGGTTTTTAACTTGCAAGAAGGAGGATCATGCATTGTGCGTTATCAGATCCGGAGCTAGACAGGAATGGCCAAATAATACAGGAGGCAGAGAGTTCTGGGTTACGAGAGTCTTTCCAAGATAGTCAGGGTAATAGCCCGAAAGCTTCAGAACACACTCCAAATCTGCTAACTCGTCTTACTGTTGTATCTAAATGCGTCGTGGGCGGGAATGGCTTTCGGTATGACGTAAGAAAGGTTATGGTTTATTCTGGAAGGCGGTAAGCGGTAAGACTCTCAATGAATAAGGGCTCTCTAATGGATAAGAATTGATTAATTGATTGGTTAATCGGAATACCTAACGTAAAGAATTTTAACTCTGTACAGTAAGGTTATGTTGAATACTTATTGTAGAAAAAAATGTATGCTTATGCCCATAGTCAACTAAATTTTATAAATGGTAATCAATGCACCAATGACATCGATTAGATTTGTTTGAGAAAACATCTTCTTCCTTTGGAAGTATGTAATATACAGGTTTTTTACAAGAGTCATAAAGTATAAAGTAATGACTAACTCTTCTTAACAAAATCTAAGAATCGTATCATCATCTTTATGAAAATTCTGCACATACTAAGGGAGTGGGAACTGGTTAAACTCTTTTCTAACCTTCACTTAACCTTCACGCCATTCCCTTGCGGGGTAGGCAAAACAATCCTTGCCTCTTATTTATTTTTCATTCACAATCTTTCTCCATGCTTTCCTATCTCCGTATACCTCCCTAGCTTCCGCAAGATTCATACATAGTCTCTTTCATGCCCTTTTGTTTTTAAAACTCCTTATCTTTCTTTCCTTTATCATAGATTCTACTACATTCAGCCAAGTTTTACGCAGTCTACCAGGCCCGGCCTTTCCCCTAACCTCACCCACATATATTTGTTTCGTTAATCTTGCGTTGTTCATTCTCTCAATGTGACCAAACCAACGTAATGTACAACTTTTATATCTATCCATCATTGGCCTTTTCATCACACTCCGTCATTATGCATTCATTTTTATCTTGTCCCTTCTCGTTTTACCACATGCGCTTCTCAGGAATCTCATACCCACGGCATTTATTTTTCTTTCGTGCTTTTTTTGACATACCCATGTCTCACTTCCATACAGTACTGACGGGACGAATCACCTTCCTTCCAGCATTGACCCTTCGTCCAATCTCACTCAATTGTACCACCTGCAGTAAACATTCTACCGAGATATACCATTTCGTCCACTTGCTCCACAGTTTCATCTTGCAGAGTATATACTCTACTCTCCTTTCCTCCTTCCCGATTGAACACCACAATCTTAGTTTTGTTCACGTTTACCTTTAGGTCCATGCTCTCACAGACTGTATCAAACTTCCTCAGAGCGATTTGCAGCTCACCCGCACTGTCACTTAATAAGACTGTGTTATCTGCATACACCAGAAGTCGTACATTTACGTCACCAATCATTACACCATTTGTATCGGTACATGCTTGTCTAAGACATTTATCCATATATACATTGAACAACCACGATGACATCACACAGCCTTGTCGCACTCCTTGCTCAATCTTAAAGTATTCACTCACACCTCCTCTCACCCTAACACATGCCCGACTACCATTGTATACTGCCCGCATTCCATTTATTAGACCTTTATTTACGCCATGTTCATTTAATATTTCCCACAGCTTCTCCCTATTCACTCTGTCATATGCTTTCTCCAAATCTACAAACGCACAGTACAACTTCCTTTTTACCTTTAAACACTTTTCGATCACCTGCTGGAGAGCAACTATCTGATCGACACATCCTCTCCCTGGCATGAAGCCACCTTGCACATCCCAAATCTTAGTTTGTGTAGTTTCTCGTACTCTATCAATCAGTATTCTTCCAAATACTTTACCAGGCACGCTGAGCAAGCACTTTTCCGTACATAATGCATACATTGAATAATTCACAATCTTCGTATAAGCTTTGCACACCATACTTGAGCATTTCACCAGTGATTTCATCTACGCCTGCTCACTTGCCGTTTTTTAACCTTCCTACCTTTTTCTCTACCTCATTTATTCCAATATCCTTCTCAGTTTCATTCATCATTTCTTCTATATTGTGCTTATTTAACCCTTCAGTCTTACTTTCCTCACTACTGTACTTTCCGAAATATTCTTGCCAGCATTTCCTCACTTCACAATCGTCCCATACTATTTCGTTTCTAGCATTCATCACTCCTGCAGCGTTCTGTTTTAGCCCACGTTTTGTATTGTTGACCCATTTCCAGAAGAGTTTTTTGTTTCCCTCAAAATCATTCTGCATTTTCTCTCCTACCAGTCTTCTTCTCAGTCTCATTTTTTGCAGCAATCATTGCCATCTACGCATCTTTTTTCTTACATACATACATCCACTATAATCGCCCTTTGGTTTGGATTGCATACGTTCAACATGTTCTCTACTTCATTCCAGAAGTTCTCACGCTCCTGGTCTCTTTCTCCATTCACCGGTGCATAGCATGCAATAAGAAATTCTTCGAAACTCCACTTTCATTCTAACCCATATTACCTGGGGAGATACCAATTCGTAATGTTTAACACATCTTTTCGCTCTTTCACTTATGATCATCCCAACTCCTTTTGCGCCATGCACTTCCGTCTCAACTCCTGACCATAGTGCCAGGCTGCCATCCTCCATCTCCACAGCACACAGAATATCAAGGTGTCTGTCGTACATTACATTCGCAATTTCAAATTCTTTACCTTGCATACCTCTAACATTCCACGTACCAACTCGCCATTCATTCCTTGCTCAGTCGTCAGCAACGGGGCCTGTCTGTTTCGACCTTGGCCGCCTTGTGGTCAGGTCGATCCATATATATATATATATATATATATATATATATATATATGTACATTTTGCTTACCTACCCTTCAATCACACCACGCGTTTAACCATACTGTTCTATACGCGATTCCTGGTTCCGCGCCCTCACCGGACTTGCTGGTATTTATTAGCGACCAAATGATTCAATTATTATTTTATATTATATTTTTTTTTATTTTCGAATTATAGTTATTTCAATGTCCTTTAAATAGTTTATCGTCGTCGCGAGCCGTTTATTAACAAATGATTCAATTGTTATTGTGTTTACTTTTCGAGCCAATTTAGACAATGCTTTAAATTTTTAAATAGTTTTATTATCTGTCGGTCTTAATAGATATTTATTCGTTATGTAGCAATCAAATGTTTACCTGTTCGAGTCCAATCCTTAGACAAAAGGTTTACGTTTGCTTTATAATTTTTTAAAGTTAAAGTTTTAACAATCATGTGGGTTTAATAGAGCCGTATTTTTCGTAAATACTGTAGCAATCCTAAATGTTATTTCGCGCCTATTTCAACTAAAGAGCCTTTTACTGGTTATATTATCTTTATCTTTGTTTATTATTAATATTCAAACCGCTGGGTATAAAAACCTGTTCAAACGTTTACCCTTATTTGATTGATTTAGAAGCTGTCATTTACCATCCATGTATTTAACTGAAAACACCGAAATAAAGCTAATTATTTAACTTAAAAAGTACGATGATCTTTTATGTTTGTCGTAACCCAGACGTACCCTAACATGAAACGTGTACTTTGAACTTGTCCGCATTCATGCAAATTCAAGAGACAAAACAATAGCTAAGGGATGCATCTTAATTTGACTTATAAGATGCTATTATTAATTGCTTAAATTGATGTCACTGAGAATAATGCTACTCCGGCTAATGGTAGGCTTACTCCAATTAATCGCTTAAATCTCCCTTACTGGGCGTGATTAAATAATCAGAGTTGATTTACAAATCTGATCTAGAACTCGCAAAATTCTAACCTGATAAAAAAAAACAGTGATCGTCTAGGGGGCAAATAACCTACGTTGTGTAATGTGCATGAGATAGGGTCGGATAAGGTTAATTTGTTGCATAAGGTGGCAAGGTAATTAAATGAAACAAAACTACAATTAAGATGAACGAGTTGCGCTACCTGGTGATTCGCTCGTCATCCTATTTACATCGGGAGGAAAAGAATCACCAAGAAAACTCCCTTTATTCCAATAATAATTACACAAAGAAAAAAACAAAAATCAGATAACACAAGTCAATCGCAATCAAAGGATTAAAGATGTATAAATGCTACTCTATCGGTATTAAAGGCGTACAAAATCTATAACATTGCATAAAACGAAGTTTAGTCATAAATAAACATAAAATCATGTCTACAAATGGTGTTCAAATTTAAGCAAAATAAACAGGTAATAAATAACAAGCAGGGGATCCCTTTTGGAACCAATTCCTGTCTGCTTTTAGGTAAATAATTACATATAAAGCATTATACAGGGTGTGGTACAACCGGACATAAACAGAATACAAAAAAAAACAAAGGACATCATTAAATCAAGTTAAAAGGGCGTACCTTACAAAATTTAAATATCACCAAAATAAAATGCAAAACAATTTCAATAACTATACATAAAGGCAATAAACAAAAACAGTGTGATCGTATCCACAATAAGATCGTCAATCAATCACCAAAAAAAAGGGAAGAGGGTTATGCCGACCATGTGGCCCTTTTGTTTAACCAATCATGGCGGTTTTTAACACCCAAATACATTAAGCACATACATATTACAAATTCAACATACATAAAAAAAAATTAACAACAGAAAATTAAACAGGTTACAGATTATTTAAGTAGATAAAAATGGAAAGGGCAAGTACGTTACACATACAAATCTGTGGATACGATCACAACAAAGAATACACACGGACAATAACAGTAAATGATATAATTGAGTACGCAGAAAAACCATTCGTGGCCAACCATGTTTAATACGCAGTTGAGACAAAGTATAACGTCTGACACCAAGCCTTGCAAAACACCGATTCACCTACCTGATTAGTAGGTATTATTACAAATGCAAGATAATAAAACGGGCGATCCCTGCTCTCAATTTCTCTTAGGCATAAAACAAAACACAAAAATATAGACATATAGGCGTATAACGGTAACAACAGAGACATTTATATATATATATATATATATATATATATATATATAACTAGATCATTAGGATCAGCTTTCTGACTTTATACCTATGATCGTTTGTGTCTTTATCACATAAATACAGGTTAGAATTATCAACACGCAATATAGAACACATAAAAAAAACAAAGAGAGCGAGCTTCTCTGTGCCTGCATAATTTCAATAAAAACAACAGCTTGCAAGTCAGGGTTTCAGTTTCGTTTTAACCATTTAAATGAATAGGTAGAATGATCTTTTCTGTGCAATTTCACAAACCGTAAAATCTTTTCTTTTACTTACATTATCAATGTAGGTTATCCTTTTAAGCTTTCACCAGCACAAATACTCGGATTTATCGATTAACACAAAAAAAAGAAAAGAAGATCTAATTAAACAAACACAAAATCGATGTCAAATCTTAATAACGCACGCCTTGAAAATTCAAATGCAACTCCCTTATTCTAAGTACAACAACCGTTTTTATTTCTTCATCACCCCCTATTTTCCATATCAAATAACAAAAGCAATAAAACTATTTCGTGTGAACGCTTTTGCCTTTAATTATGAAAAGAAACATTATTTCTAATTAACATGTGCAATCAACCGTAGAAATTCTGTATTTAAAATATCACATTTCAACCCATGAACAAATTTTACTTTGACAGCGGTGTAATTTTTTTTTATAATACTGACATTTTTATTTTTCAAAACGCATTTATAAACATCTTTAGCAATTTGTCTTGCCCTTTCGATAAATGCAGTTGAGCCTGCACCTGCAACTTAAAAACATCTGGTTGCGGTCCACCCTTAGTTAAAATCCTACCCAAATATGTCTTCCAAAAAAAAAAAGAAATACAAACCATTCTCACATAACAATTATTATAGAATAACTTTTAGTAATTATCTTTTGCTATCGCGACAACAATTTTAATCGGAATATTTTCAATGTATTCATCAAATTTTCGTAGTGTGCTACCTACATGTTTAAATTTTTATTACAAAAAATTTACAATTTCTAATATTCACTGGATTCCTTCGGGAACTGAAAGTAGTGCACAAGTACCAAGTTTTATTCAAATTATTTCATCGTTTCTAAACAGCGTACATAAAATGGGATTTTTTGAACTCTCAGAAACAAATGGTACAATTTACGGATTTTATATACGGTTACTCCATGCCCCAGTAGTTTTGGGCTGTACCAGATCTGTAATATTACCAAAGCGACATTACATAGGAGATATATTATATGGAAGATGTTATTTTAGAAGAGTGGTCGCATTTTATGGGGGTTGTGTTTAGCTCAAAAATAATTCAAAATTATGCCACAAATATTAGGGGTGAGCGGTTATCAGTTTGAACAATGGATAATCGATTACTGAATATAATCGATTTTTTTGATTAATCGTTAATCAAATAATCCATTAACCAAATTATCGATGAATCATAAAATCGATTAATCAAACGGAGGAACGTCAAAGTTAAGTTAAGTAGTAAATTCATAGAATATGAAGTATGGGCAGAAAGTTTAATTTGGAGATACGTGTGTTGCGATTGTAATTTTGAATAATTCATAGTCGACTACTGAAAACAATCGATTTTTTCATTAATCCATAGTGAAATAAATGATTAATTGAATGATCGATTAATCAAATAATCGATTAGTCTATAATCGATTAATCAAATAGTCGATTATTTGTTTAATCCAATTAAAGAAAACAATCGATTAATCAAACGATAGTTAATTGTAGAACCCCCGGAAAATAACACATTTAAGTATTAAGTATTATGTTTAATGGGGGAATACGGGTGGATGAACAATCAAATACTGAAAATAATCGATTTTTTGATTAGTCGATTAATCGATTAATCAAATAATCGATTATTTTCAAAAACTTACCAAAACCTGATTAATCGATTATAATTAATAATAATGGACTAATTGGTATTTTTGCTCAAGCCTAATTAAATATCTCCATTTGGCAGTTGTTTTTACTATTTGAAAATTAATCTAAAATTTTTAATTTCTGCTGTAAAGTGGAAGTTTATTGACGTGTGTATTCCTTTTGCTTTTCCATACTGATGTTATTGATTAAATAACACTTGTTTTTTTAAGAGAAGGCCATTGGCACTAGATGCAGTATTGACCCCTTATTCTTAACGTCACTCGACACCCATGTAAAACGCCGCTTGAATGTAAGAATACGTTTCAGTGAGAGAGTTTGGTTGAGTGCTGTTCTAATGTCAGTTAGTTGATACATTTTAAAACAGCTTCCTTTCGAATAATTTGGTTTAGATAATATTTTTTAAATATTTGGCATTTAATTTAATTTCACATTTAGTTGAAATTACAAATTCATTATTTCCTTCTCGATCCTAATATAACGTGAGGACTTTCCAAGTTTGTTGGAATGTTTATTGCTCATTAAATGTATTGAGCGAATTTAATAAGGACGCTACTGTATCAGCGCTTTCAGGAAATTTGCAAAAAAGTATAGCCCTGTAACATAATTCTAAAACAATACGTACAAAATTAAACACTCTGTATAAATAAGACGTGTATTTTCTCTATTGTGTAATTTGTATCGAATGTCTTAGATGTCTAAAAAGGTGTGTCTCTCTAACAACCTTGTCCTAAAAGAGCGATGTATTCAGTGATGAATATTTATTAATAGTCAAGTACAATCGGGGTCTTTAAACATTGTAAATGTACTTTAAATATAATTATTTATTAAATAACAAAAATTAGGTTATGAGGTAGATGAACTTGTAAAACGTTAAACTTGAATATTCATGCATATGTCCATATTACCATGAAATTATAACAAATTGTAACACATTTTGTGGAATTGCAAAATGACGGATGATCTCTGTATAACGTTATTTTTTTTTGGTAACGTAAATACATACTCTCTAACAGTTTTTGTTAATTAACGATTGTTTATTAACACAGGAAATTGTTGGAACGTTTTATACCGATTAAAAATTTAACAAAATGATTTTTTTTTAATTTATTGGAAAAATTCAAATTTTTTGCATAATTTCTGTAAAATAATAGCCTTACATTTAATTAATTATTATTAAGTGATTTGTTTTAATTGTGTTTGTTTTGATTTAATAAGCTAATTTATTATTTTTTTTCTGTTATTAACGGTTTATTATTTAATGGGCTGAATAATCTAGACCGAAAAATGTGATTCAAAAAACCAAAATGCATACTTTGGAAAATTAGAAAGGGATGCGGTTATACCTCAGAAGCTCAAAAATTAATGAACATACACGAGATAATTCTGAAAATGAAATAAGAGGTATGGGAAACATATGCGTTTTCATCATGTCAGAATTTCTATTCCTTTTCGAGGGGAAATCTAATGTTTTTTGAATAAATGTCGATTACTCCCGTTACTGTAACT
This sequence comes from Vesta saturnalis, assembly GCA_036346205.1. Classification (NCBI taxonomy): domain Eukaryota; kingdom Metazoa; phylum Arthropoda; class Insecta; order Coleoptera; family Lampyridae; genus Vesta; species Vesta saturnalis. The sequence continues at coordinate 1,741,016 of JARFJB010002009.1, forward strand.
GAGTTTAACTAACTTCGGCTCGTTTAAAAGCGTTTTATTTGGCTTATCAAATGGTATTTTGTTACTAGACAGCGTTAGTAGTAGTGCGAGACCATCCCCTCCACTTTTTTTACGTCACAAGCCCCGCCTACTTTCACTTTTTTATATGCCCACGTGGGGAACGTATTTTTTCACCCTTATGGTTTCTTTTCGGAGGCCTTTTTCAAACCCTAATTATTTTTGTTTTTACTCGCCCACGTGTAGGACGTGTTTTTCACCCTTATTTTTATGGTTACTTTTCAAGGGATGGAATTTTCATCCCTAATTAGAGTCTTTCTGACAGCAATTTTTTGTACTTGCTCACGTGAGAGGCAGATGTAGGGGTTGATCTTGGACTTGGGGTTGGTCTTAGGGTTAGTTTTGATGAACAGTTTTAACCTATACGAGAAATTTATTTATAAGTTGTATTTCTAATAAGGGGGTTCTTGTTAGACACGTGTAGGGCTTCGCAACTTGTTCTCGGGCCTTCGCCTCCTGGCTCTAGATGGTATGGGAACCCTAACCTTATAAAACAAGTGTAGAGCTTAGCCCCTATCGTGGCCCTCTTGGTGCGATTGTATGCGGGTTCTAACTTAATCTTACAGCTGTAGGCCTTCGCCCCGTCATACAAAATTGTATTCTAATAAGGCGGCCCTAGCCTTGTAAGACAAGACTTGTATCAGGGTCTGCGCCCTGGCCCCTTTGAGTTAAAATTGATTTTAGTGCCATCTAGTGGCGTATAGACTAATGAACATTTTCTATAATAGAAGTTGATAATGCAAGAGGTCTTGCTCTATCTCGTTTCTCTCTCTCTCCTTCTCTCTCTTTCGGCACTTTCTCACACACACAAACAAATCAATTAATTAATTAATCAATCAATCTCAAACAAATCATGCTCGATCAAATGAACCAGATAAATCTCGATCATTCAACTGAAATTATGTCTTACAGTTTGCGGAAACCAGATTACAGTTCAAAACTGAATACATTAAAGTCTAATTAAATATGACGTGAAATAACAGATAATTTCTACCCTAATGCAATGATGCTTCATGTATAGGCAGATTCTCGCTTTCTAAACAAGCACCACCTATACATTCGGAAATTTATATCTGATTTATTTGCATGTTCAATTACATACACACAAATTTGTTTCATAGAAACGTGTTCGTTAACTGTTATATAAACCCCATTAAAAAGACCGGAAAGTAATAATTACTTATATATAACATAGAGTTAAATTAAATTAACATGTTTTTAAGAATATCAATGTTATAATGGAAATAAAAGGCAAAAGGTTTTAATGGTTTATTATTTATTGTTACAAGTTTAAAATCACCGAATACGTACCAACTATTTGTAGAGCTGATCTTATGACGTCATCCTATATGAGTAATAATACCTCAGTCATAAACATGCCCCTAGGGAAGATATTAGAGTGTGGTTAGGTCAATACTTCAAACTTCCCTCGAAGATAACCGATTCTACCCGGACATTGAACAGTGCGCCAGCGTACAAGGCCCTAGGCTAGCAGCGTTCTCGTTTCTCGTGTGTTTCGCTCTTTAAAGTTTAACTGTCATAGAGTGAGCATATTATGATGTATTCTCCTGCTTACAAGAACCCCCTTATTAGAAATACAACGTATAAATAAATTTCGCGTATAGGTAAAAGATCATCCGAACGTACCCAATAGCATATGACCATTTTAAAACAATAGGATCGATCATTTTAATAATAATATCTTATTAGGGTAATTATGCAATTTCCAACATTGGATGCTTGTGCGTTTGCCTAACCTCCAGGGGTACTGCTCTTAATACAACCAAAAGGACCTTAATTAGGGTTAGGGTTAAAGCTGTCCATAAAAAATAACACTAAGACCAACCCCAAGTCCAAGACCAACCCCTACATCTGCCCCTCACGTGAGAAAGTACAAAAAATTGCTGTCAAAAAAGACTCTAATTCGGGTTGAAAATTCCATCAAGAGTTGACCCTCGAAAAGAAACCATAAAAATAAGGGTGAAAAAACACGTCCTACACGTGGACGAGTAAAAACAAAAATAATTAGGGGTTGAAAAAGGCCTCCTAAAAGAAACCATAAGGGTGAAAAAATACGATCCCCACGTGGGCATATAAAAAAGTGAAAGTGGGCGGGGCTTGTGACGTAAAAACAGTGGAGGGGATGGTGTCGCACTACTACTAGCGTTAATCCAAATGTAAGCAAATATTAAGCGATTAAAAAAAAATAAAATTTATTATTATTATTTTGTTAAAAAATTCAAATTTGGAGCGTCAGAGATGTTGACCAACGTAATGAAAATTCACATTTTTTAGGTTTCCTTGGCTATTTTGTATAAGGAACAATTTTAATGTATAATGTTTATTAAATACCAATTAAGATACTTATTTTTTGGATATGAAACCCTATATTTTTTATTAATTTTTTACAAATTTAAACGTTTCGATAACAATTACAGTTATCTTCTTCAGTAAGTGACATAGTGTTTGAGAATTAATTAAGTTATCAAATAAATATAGTAAAATATGTGGCATTTTAATTAATTTTCAAAAGCTATTATAAGATAAGATAAGGGTCTTAATTATGAGTGATAATCGTGAAAGATTGTATTTTCATATTAAATATGAAGATTGCTTTTTAATCTTTGTTTAATAAACTAGAACTATTTTTAATACATTTGCAAATGATTGTATATTAAAAAAATAATTGAATTGCAGAAAAAGCGAATCAATAAAATTTAGGGATGGTTCGAACCGAACCGAACCCCCTGCTCGGTTCACCTCGGTTCAATAATTTTAGAAATTGGATTGGTTCGAGGGGCGGTTTGAACAAAATAAAGTGATTTGGTTCGAGGTAAAGGAACCGAAACAAAACAAAAAATATTTAGTATTTGGATTATACTTACAGCTTTAATTACACAATCATAATTTTATAACTTTATGTCATTATGTTGCTAAATAGCGTTAATCAAAACGTAAGCAAATATTAAGCGTTTAAAAAAAATCAAATAAAATATAAAATTCAATATTTTGGTAAAAAAATCAACTTTGCATCTATTTCAGTGTTTGGTCAAATCTGACCAAACGAAGTGGCCGTCTAGTGTTAGGTACGTTATCTTATCTAAATGAGATAGTCTGGATGAAGTATGTGTTGCGTCATGAGGGCAGGTAAAAAATGAAACTACTCAAATTAAAATCAATGAACTTTGTACAGCGGTGGTTCAGCCCATTAATCTACTATTGTGGGAAAGAACCACCAATAAAACCCACTTTATTCATAAATAAGCAATTGCACAGGTACATGAATAAATCAAATAACACAAAATAAAACAATGAAAGCGTTAAATATATACCAAAACACCATTAAATCAGGTTGAAGTGCGTAAAAATTATAACATTAAGAGAACATGAGTTTAGTTACACAGAAACACAATAAAAAACACATGTAGTCACACGCACAATTGGGTCATAAATAATCGAAATACATAATAGAAATCGTAACACCAAAGATGTGACCCTTTTAAGAAAACAACCATGTCGGTCTTAAGTAAATGAGCACATAAAACAATCAAGCAAATTACGGTACATATAAAATAGAACAACAACAAAATTTCCCAGGTAATAAGGTAAATGCGAGGACAAAAGAAAACAGACAAGGAATTTAAAAGTACCCAATTGTTTAGTGACAACTAAAGCTCAAAATTCATAAGTCACATTGTAATGAAGCACATACAAAGAGAAATCAGCTCGTAGACAAATAATTCAACTCCAACAAACTGAAATAAAAACTCATTAAAACAAAGCCTTGCAAGGGTACGTTATAAATAGATCACTAACATCGTAATCGATATATAAGTTTCAGTGCGTTAGAACTATACCGTGCCCCTCTCTTTCTCTATCTCTCTCTCTCTGGTTACATATTCACCTATACAACAAATAAAAACAATAAAAATAAAATTCGAGGTGTTTAATGGTCTAGCTTGGGAGTGTGTACCAATTAATAACCAGCGGCATCCTATACCCATTTTCCAACCTACTCTACACAATTATAAATATAACCAACAACCAACAATGCTAATTCGCAAAAAAATACCAGAGTGAGAGGGCCCTGTACTGTCATTTTATTTTAGCAGATTTCAGCTTAATGTGTCCGCGTACGAATAAGATACCTTTGCAAGACAATGTTTGTATTTAATATGTTATGTGGCTGGTAAAAATGATTGCATTTATATAAAAATACATACTTACACTGGAATAAATATTCCCTTAATTGATCAGACACAAATCGTTAACATACGCGGTTTAATCCCGAAAGAAAAGATAGCTTAGAGTTGGCGAATTAAAAAAATGTACATGCAAGAATTATTTTAAAGACAGACTGTTTACAATGAAGGTATTTAATTAACCCAAAATCGATCTGGCTCGATTGACAAGCTAACTGTAACTGTCCCCTTCAATATCAAAACTATATCTACTCCCGAAAACTACCCCGTCTTTGAAAAGTAATAAAAAAAACAGAAAGATTAATTTATGTTGGAACAGTTTCATAATAATTATTGCACGACGTCTTAATTTTAAAAATATGCATTCGTCTGTAACAACCTTATATTTCCGTCTCTCGAGTCTCCCAGTAACAAAGATATCTTTTAATCGCGGTCTGCCCAGTCGTAATCAATCATTAAAGCAATGACGTTTTTATGTCAAGGGCGCGTACAAAAAAAATTCCAATGATTTGTTAAGCCTGCACCTGCCACTCACCCCCAACATGTGTTTACATACATATTAGTTACAAACTATCCTACATTCCTTAGATATAAATATATAAATAAAAATATTTTGAAAACATTAGCAAATTACGACGTATTATAAAGATATTAAAAATCCACTAATTATCTGTACTATCGTGGTAACAATGGCGATTTGACAAACGTTTATTACGATAACAAAATTTTCGCGGTCCGCTACCTACAAGAATAATAATATATCTAGTTATTTTTAAAAACTATTTTAATTTACTGAAGAAGATAACTGCAATTGTAATCGAAGCGTTTAAATTTGTAAAAGAAAAAACTAAATAACACGATTTCATACCCAAAAGGTCTTAATTATGAGTGATAATCGTGACATTTTGCATTTTCAAGTTTCTTTTTAATTATTTATTAAACTATAATTATTTTTAATATATTTGCAAACAATTATACATTGGGAAAACAAATGAATTGTGGGAAAATCGAATCAATTAAATTTAGGGATTGGTTTCAACCGAATCGATCCAAACCCCCTTCTCGGTTCGGCTCGGTTCGGCTCGGTTCATACGTACATATGCCAAGATGTCATATGTACATATGACATCTTACCAAACAGTCAGTTTGTCTTAATAAAGGTAGCAAAGACAAGCAAAGATATACTTTACTTTAAAAATACAGGAGTATATCCGAAAAATTAGTCTTTCATTTTATAATAACACTCGTGGAAACTTAAATGAAAATATATATATATATATATATATATATATAGTAAGTTCTAAAAATATATACATATTGGCTCAGTGGTAAATGTCAGACTTGTATGTGAAAAGTGTATCAAGTTCGAATCTGAGAGTAGTCAAATGCTTGGGAAAAATTATATAGGACTAAGCCTGATGACGGAAGCAGAGTCCGCTTCCGAAACGTCGTGCTCAAAAATCAAAAATGTGGAAATAGGCCGATTAACTTAACCAATTCTAGTATACATTATTCGTCTTTTGAGTTTTTATACAGGGTGCACAAATTTGAGGATCTCGTCCGTTTAAAATTGGTTCATTGCCACCAATCTATCTTCCTGGGAAGTTATCATCCAACTACTCTTTTACATTAAGACCAAAATGGGCAGGAGCTGCATAAATAACATACTTTGTCGTATATCATGAATCACTTGTTCGAAAACATTAAGATAATCAATGATATTAGGCGGTTTGGTAGGTAAATTTGTGCAACAACTCTCTAATTTATGATGCTTGTTAAAACATTTATAGAAAACTTTCTTTAGTGACCAAATTCACGAAACTCGTGCGAGTTTTCATCAGACCAGTAATAGGTATTGCGTGTATTTCGATTAAACCTGCAGTCGTCGCTCCATAGAATACATTTCAAAAAACCATCTTCATCACGAATTTTATTTAAAAAAAGTCAAATAGTGCAATGTTATCATTTTTATGGAGGGACTGCAAACATATGAACGGTTAGATGACTGGGAACATGTAATATTACAGCTACTTGTCGGGTACTGACAGGGTTCTTATTCCACTGTTGAACCGTACTCGTTGCTGTTGGTCGACTGGTGTCCTTAGTTCTTAGGATAAATCAACGTTTCACGAACACACTCATTCAGTGTTCGCAATACGTTTTCAATAGGCTGCCACCGGTTAGCAAAAAGGTGTACAATATTCTCGTTCTGACATGCTACAATTT